>PNEQ01078278.1:8480-20629 GCA_003012365.1 Medauroidea extradentata | reverse complement strand
AGGGCTACTGACTTTAGGGCTAGTGACTTTAGGGCTAGTGACTTTAGGGCTAGTGACTTTAGGGCTACTGACTTTAGGGCTAGTGACTTTAGGGCTACTGACGGTTTTGAGAGCGAAAAATTTTAGGGCTAGTGACTTTAGGGCTAGTGATTTTAGGGCTACTGACGCGCGCCCGCCAAGCCATAATAGATACTACAGTAAACCCTCGATCTAACGACATTGCACGGTGCCAGGAAATTGTGTCGTTAGATCGCTGATGTCGTTAGTCCCGAAGTGACTAAATTTGACCCCACCTCCCCCCAAATAAAAAAAATTTTTAGTGTGTTTTGTTTTTCTAAAATTTATTTAGAACAAATGCCGACTTAAAAAAAGTTTTCATTAAAATTATATTTTAGTACGATGAAAAGGTGCCTTCCAAATAATATGGTACCCCACAATTCCCCACCGTAACGTGCGTGGTGGAGCGACGCGCTCGGTCTGGTTTTGTAGGATGGGGGAGGGGAGTGGCCGGGCCGCTAGCCTTGGCTTGCCTCCGGGCAGTTCGTGCGTGCGTGATTCATCCTGCTTGTCTCGCGCCAAGCACATTCAGACCACAACAGAACAACTTGTATTATTTACGTGAATGTATACGGCAATGATTTTTAAACCTTTCAGTACAGCCATTGAGTCTTTTTTGTATTGCGCAAGAACTGTCACAGCCTGTTGCCATTATAAGCATTTACGCGATACTAATAAAAGTGCTATTTTAAAGAACAAACATTTTAAAAAAAAGTCTGTATTTTTTAATATACTCGAACGCATATTATGAATGTGAATTTAGAGCCACTCAAAAGGGCAAAAAACGGCCTTCTAAAGGTGCTGTCGTGTATAAAATAACGACAATTGCTCGGCGCTAAATGTTGTAGGCCTATTGGAAAACTCACGAAACTATGCACAACGCACCAGTTTAATGCTCTGTACTGCGAATAGAGGTGAAGTGGCTCTCCGCAAGCTGACAGCATTCGCTCTTATTGCTCCACTGTCGAGGGAGCATAAAACAAAAACCTTATCAGCCCACATGGCGCACACGGCGACGGGACTGTTGTGTTTGCGTTGTAGGCCGTTTTTACGCCGCAGCACTTTCATAGCCACATGACGATTGATCAATAATACAGCGGAAGTCGTCAAGGTCAAGCCGAGCTCTTTCTGCAGCTAGAGAAAAAAAGATGAGATAACACTGGATTTTTTTTCTTTTACGGACTGCTGGTCCTTTTTTTTCTGTGTTGTAATGAGAGCGGGGAAAAAAAACTGTCGTCTCTTCAACCCCTATCCCCCTGGGCTATCACAAGACATGGAAACATGGGAGAGAGTCGCCGAGCGGGAGAGGAAAAACAAACACATGACTGCTTTGTGGCGAGACAGGATGCTAGTTGCACGTGACTATCAGACAGTCGGCAGTTCAATTTCAAAAAAGGATTTGAATTACCATTGCTATGCCACATTGCTTATCGAAGTGCATAGCTGAGATAAGGACACGTGGAGGAGTGTGAGGGGGAAGTTTAGGCAGGATGGAGCATAGGGAAGTGAAGGGGAACATTACTAGATAGGCAATGTTAGTCATCACGTCTCACATATGTTGATGTTGCGCAGGCGGCCTACGCAACCGGCATGCGCTTCAACTATATTCCAGCCGAAGTTTCTAGCATATTAAAACAGTTTTTTTTTTTTTTGTTTCACAGCTGCATATCAATAGTTTATGATAACTGCAACATGTTGCTGTTTAATGTACACATAACTATTTTTAATTAACGTTTTACTGCGATGTATTTCACTTTGCTTAGCTTTGATAAATTTTTTAAATATTAATTTTTCCAATGTTCCAGGAAATTATGTCGTTAGATCGCCGATGTCGTTAGATCCGATGTCGTTAGATCGGGGGTTTACTGTGTACAGAAATATGAAATACCATACGAGTACATTGTTGGACTGGTGTCAGATTCAGCTCGGTACATGAATACCTGCTTCTCTGCATTAAGTATGCTTGTTGGAGAACATCTGATACACTTTAAATGTTGGGCCCACAAAATTACCGGTACTCTCACTGGAGATGTATTTATGACAGAACTGCCAGAACTTAACAGGCTTATTGTAAACCTCAAAATGTCATTTCTCCATGGCAGAAAGATCAAACATTTGTACCTCAATTTTCTGATGTCAGAATATTCTGAATTGTCTCCTGTGCTGTTCCCGAAACCAGTCGTCACAAGATGGAATTCAGGGTTCAAAAGTGTTGTCTACCTCAACAAATATCTTGATCCTCTCACAAGATTCCTTTCTCAATATTGTGATGAAGTTTTAAAAAAAAGAAGAAATAATAAGAAAGAAAGGAAGTAAGGAAATATAACTCCAAACAGCGTACGGCTGTAGAAACAATTCATTCCTCGGGTAAGAATGACCTTCCCCAGAGGAGCACCAGATGAGTATCACACACACTACTCATAGCAATCATGAAAAGAAATTACTGAGTTACCCACACAAGTGCAACCTCTACCAAAACTCACTGTAAAAATAACTAACTCACAAAAGCCTCCACCAGGTGCCTACAATATCACACTGTAGTGTTCTTCCTGTACCACCCGTGTGGTAGGAATAAAACTACAGAAATAGGTGGGTCGACACCGAACCCAGCTAAACTATTTCAGACTTAAACACATTTATTAAGTAGAGAAGACAAGAAGAAGAGGGGGGGGGGGGTTGTAAAACTCGCTTAGAAAACAAGAGAACAGGAAACGTTTTCCTTTTTATGGGACCACTCAGACATACTAAAAACAATAATTCAAACTATAGGCTTCACCTAGCTGATAGCCACGAGTGGCTATGGACCCAATAAACATGTCAAAACACAAAGATCATTTCAACAAACTACCACTACTCTACTCTGCTTCATGGCAGGGAGGTCCGTTCCATAAAAAGTTAAGAAACAAGAAAAAAAATTTATAACTTTTCTTTGAAAATACCACTTATTTAATGTTCCGCTTTTTTCTTTTAACAGCAGTAGACATCAAAAAAATAAATAAATAAATCCACAGTGATCTTAAAATCTCAGGGTACTTCTCACCCGGCTATCCAGATTAGAATAGACCAAACATAAATTAACCATATATCATCCTCACTACGAGGGCTTCACCAAATTGAAAACACAATGTAAACAAACCAACACAAGTATTGGAAATTAGTTACAAATAGCTCGAAATCAACTGATACAATTACCGAAATACCATAGAGACGCAGGACAGTCCTGGCCTTGAGATAGGGTCTAGCCAAGAGTGAATCGCGAAATCGAAACAAACTTAAAAAGTTAATTTAAAAAATTACCTTAAAAAAAATTTTAAAAAAAGTTTATTTTAAAATGTTTTAACTTGCGACTTCATCTAATTCGCCGTAATCACGAAGGAAATTATTACAATAGCGTAATTTTTGCGGCCAAGAAATGTTTACTAACAAGAATGCAACAAGCTCGTGACGTAAGCAGTGAACACTAACAATCGACTAATCAACTTGTGTCATAGTAGTAGTAATAGTAGTTCATACGCCAAACGGCAGATTGCAGCACTACTAAAGTGCTGCGATCTGCCGTTAGACATTTGAACTACACGGGGTTGTAGTTTGCGAGACGCGGTAAAATAAATACGTAAACAAAATAGTTTATTGAAAGTTTATTTTGATTTTACACTTCGAGACATTACATTACTGACTTTACAATTTTTATGCTGCGTTAATTTGACTGTTTGGTGTTCACCAGCATGTTTCATCTGTAAAAATTTGTGGCATTCTGTTAAGGTTGGCGCAACTTTTGTGACATTTTTCGGTATGCGCAAGTATGGGAAGACCGAAAATAACTATTAAAGATTGTGCAAGGGACTACAAAGAAGAAAAATTTCATGTAAGTGAAACGGGAATTTTGATTTGTGGCATTTGCAATGTGAGATTAGAATGGGAAAAGGACAACTTGGACAAACATTGTCAGTCTATTGGGCATAAAAACAAAAAAAAATCAGCAGAAAATGACCCTCAGTCCAGCAAGCGGCAAACCAGTTTGTTTTAAATGAATGAAAATGTGAAGAGAGTCAAGCATGAATTTGTCTTGGATACTGTGAAAACCTTCCTTCAGGCAAACATACCATTACATAAATTAGACAATCCAGCATTGCGTGAATATCTGTCAAAGTATGTCAAGGGGTCTGGTGACTTGCCAGCGGGGGACAATTTGCGACGAGTTTATGTGGAAAAGTGTGGTGAAGATGTAAGAGAGAAACTGCGCAAAGAATTTGAAGGTGAAGACATTGTAATAGTTGGAGACGAAACCACAGATAGTTGAGGACGATATGTTTTTGCTGTATTGTTTAGGACTGTAAGCAGTACATCAAAACAAAAGGTTGCTCTTGCAAGTTGCTCCTTTCTTGGCAAAGCTACAGGAACAACATGCAGCCAAGCCATAGTAGACACTATACAGAAATATGAAATACCATACGAGCACATTGTTGGACTGGTGTCAGATTCAGCTCGGTACATGAATACCTGCTTCTCTGCATTAAGTGTGCTTGTTGGAGAACATCTGATATACTTTAAATGTTGGGCCCACAAAATTACCGGTAATCTCATTGGAGATGTATTTATGACAGAACTGCCAGAACTTAACAGGCTTATTGTAAACCTGAAAATGTCATTTCTCCATGGCAGAAAGATCAAACATTTGTATCTAAATTTTCTGAAGTCAGAATATCCTGAATTGTCTCCTGTGCTGTTCCCGAAACCAGTCGTCACAAGATGGAATTTATGGTTCAAAAGTGTTGTCTATCTCAACAAATATCTTGATCTTTTCACAAGATTCCTCTTTCAATATGAAGAGAAAAATTCAAGTAGTGTCTTGGTGTGTGAAACACTCGAAACCCCTGAAATGAATATGCAAGTGAAATCAACTATTACATTCATTTCTGAAATCTGTGAACCTCTGATGGCACTGATAAACATTTTTGAAGGCTCCGAGTACCCTTGTGGTCATATAATTTGGAAAAATCTTGAAAGAATTGAACTGTCATTGGGGAGACAAGCCAAACGGTTCTTCCCAGAAAAAACATCAGCACTTTTGTCTCAATGTAACAACACAGTGATGCATGCAAAAATGACTGGAAACTTGAAAAATGCATGCACAAAAGCACATATGAAACTTATACTGCATATGGGTTCGTGTGAAGCCAACAACACTTACAAGGCAACAAGCAAACTCTTTAACCCTCTTGTAGCAGGACAGTTGGTGCAGGTAAATGAAGCATCTGTCCATGCAAAAAGATCTATACTGCCTTCGTGCAAATCTGTTGATAGGATGAAATTTATAGATTGCTATTTATATTTCCACCAGCAGCTGGTAAAACAGCTTAAAGAAGGAACCAAATTGGTGTACTTCAGATTCTGCTAGCAATGTGACAAAATTTCTAAGAATTTTGCTGTGCAGCCATCAAATCTCTGTGGTTACCAGTCAACAGTGTAGATGCTGAAAGGTTTTTCAGTTGCAACAACCTTGTGCTGACAGACAGAAGAACGAAACTGACTGAAAATCACCTGGAAACATGTGCCATGTTAAAGTTCAACAAGTAATATATGTACATTGTGAGTGTAGAGTGAATAAAGGTCTACACAAAATAATTACTGGCAGTAACAGGATAAAGTTTGCGACATATTTTAGAAACTATTTTTTTTGTGTCATTAATTCTGTAAAATGCTTATGTTCTCATTTAAAGGTTGTTACAAAAGGCTATTTTTCTTGTATTGTAAATGCTACAAAATGCTATAGACTATGGAATAAATGCTAAAAAAATGTGTTTCAAAACACTCTTTTCACGTACCTCTAACTATCTGTGGTTTAATTCCTTTGCTGTCCACTGCCATGCTGTGTAGACCGGTTACCTAGATGATCATTCACCCACCAGATCATGATGCTCCTTGGTAATGAGTAAGGATCTATGTGCGCGCTGGTTACACAACAGAACATTGCTCGCTCGGCGCTGCGCACCTAACTCAAAGTTACATTAGCAGCTTGAGTTTCCGATAAATTTTAAGGTTTTTTTTTCTCAACGGAGGATTCAAAACTATCTACTGAGAAATACTAAGTATATATTGTAGTTAGTTAAGGTATTTTAAATAGTTTAATATTGCAATTTATTTTTCATTAAATCAAAGTTACTTCATTCTTTAATACATTTTGTATATTTTTTGAAGGTTCCTGAAATTCTTTTGTTATATTGCAGTTTTCATACTTGTCGAATTACAGTGGATTCTCGAATATTCATTCCCGTTACGTACAATTTATCGTATAGCCCTATTATTTTTGGTCCCGTCAAAATTCCCATTAAAGCAATGTTTTTACTGACTCAATTCCACGATCACCATTTGTTTATGTATACTGAAACGTCCGTTCAAAACAAAAAAAGTTCATTCTCCAAAGATAGCACAAAACAATTGTTATATAACACTCCACGAACGAGAAAACAAAGAGACAATTGATCGCAGCCACAATCGTTGTGTTGCTTACAACTTGCAACAGTTTTCTTCTTACGTATTTAGTTCACACGTAGGTTGACAACACTTCATTTTCTTTTGTGTTTTTGGACTCAGGCTGGTGGCAGCAAAATCTTATTGACTACGTATTCTATGATGGTAGTAAACAATCTATGGAAAACCGAAGTCATTTATCATAAACAGAAATTCTACGTAAGGTTAAACACGTGGCAGTATTTTAGCATGCGTAGTTATTTTTATCAGGAAACATCTCTAGCTAACCTAGCTGTTGTTTTAAGAATTTAATTGTTTGTAAATGTCTCGGCAAGTAAATGGTTGTTGAAAATCGTTGCAATCTCTACTGCGATTGGGCATGGCTCAGCCGAAAAAAGTCCCAACATTGAACGAAAAAATAACAATTACAGTAGAACCCAGATTTAACGAAATGCCATGGGACCCGAAAATGTTTACTCTAAATCGATGTTTCGTTAAATCCGACTTCACCCCCCCCCCTCCACCCATCAACAAAAAAATTGTGAAATCCTCGGGCATGTTTCGTCGGAATTTAAGGTAATTTAAAAAAAGTATATAGGCTCAAAACAATAACAAAAGGCATTTACCATCAACAGGTACGCCACAACTGCGAAAAGAGAAAAAAACTGCCAAAAACTTTTAGTGCAACGCTCGGCGAGCGTGCGCATGGTGAGTTAGGCAGTCCTTGCGCGCAACATCAACACGTGAGACATGATGACACACCCACCGCCGAGCCGCCAATCTTTTCATCTATCTCCCGCACGCCACACCAACAAAATTAAGGAAATTCCCACGAAAAATTGTAAAAAAATAAAACTGCAAAGAAAACTGGATTAAAAGTTTGCGAGACAATGGTAAAATAATAATTAAAAAATGGTGGCGGCCATTATAGCTTGTATGCAGCCGCACTCGTGAAACACTCGTCAGTTTGCTAGCTAAAAATACTTTGCACTCGAGCGTTTTCTTTAGCATCGGAGAAACTAATTATTTACGTTTACGGTAATAAATTCGTTGTAAAAAGTCTGCATAAGTAACATTACGTAAATTTTTACAAACTCGCATGTTATATCACGAGACGCGAGTGTGAATAATCACGCTGCCGTGCAGCGCATTCTAACGGAGACGGGAAGCACTATCTATGAATTGGTTCTTGCGCTGTCCACCGCCGCGCTGTGAAGACTGGATACGTAGATGCTCGTTCACTCGCTAGCCGCCAGGATGAGGATCTAGGCACGCGCTTGTTATGCAACATAGCGCCAATCGCTCGGCCACACCCGCATATCTCAAAATCATTCCTGCGGCCAAAGTTTTCAACGAATTTTAACGAATATTTTTTTGTTTATCGACGGATGGTTTAAGCTTTTCTACTGAGAAAAAAGAAGATACTGTGGTCGGTGCTAGTATTTTTAAAGGACTTAAATTACAATTAATATTCAATTTTATCAAATTCACTTAGTTATTTAATAAATTTTTTTGTTATATTTTGAAGGTTCCTGAAAATCCTTTCGTTAAATCGCTGTTTTCGTTATTCCCGAGTTCGTTAAATCGGGGCTCTACTGTACTGAAGAAATTGAGAAGAATCCTGGCGAGAAGCGTGTGAGCATCGCCAAAGTGTCTGAATCGCACCTTCGATACTAAATACTATTTTCTCGAAGAGGGAAGAGACTCGTTTACAGGCCAGCAGGTTTGGTTCATCAAGTAAAAAAAACGAAAGACTGGGCATGAGTCAAACTTCCGCAAATTGGAAGAAATCATTTCTTGGTATAAACAAGCCAGGGCTTCAAAATTCCAGTCATATGGCACAATTTTGCGAGAGAAGGCTAAGCAAATTACATTGAGACTAAGTGTGCAAGATTTCAATGCATTCAATGACTGGACAACTAGATTTAAGGAGCGCCACGGCCTTGTTTGAAAGAAACTGTGTGGGGAAAGTGCGGCAGTGAATTAATAGACCACCGATCATTGGTTAAGTAACCTTCCCAAAATTTTGGAAGGTTATGCACCACAGGACATCTATAATGCAGATGAGACGGGCCTTTTCTTCAATTGTCTACCTGACAAAACAATTATTGTGAAAGATGAAAGCTGTCATGGTGGGAAGCTTTCCAAAGAAAGGCCTACTGTTTTGTTGTGCTCAAACAGTGACGGTTCTGACCAACGCAAGTCTATCGTAATTGGGAAATTCAAAAGTGCCAGATGTTTCAAAAACATCAAAATGCTTCCAGTGAATCACCATGCCAATAAAAATGCATGGATGACAGCAGACATTTTTACATCATTCTTGTGTGAACTTGACTGCAAAATGGGAACTTTGGGTAGAAAAATTTTGCTTCTCCTCGATAACTATGCCGCTCATCCACAAGATATTTGTTATGTATCTGAGAAACGTGACTGTGGTGTTCTACCCCCCCAACTGCACCAGTTTGTGCCAGACACTATATATGGGGGTCATCAAGTGCTTCATGCATCACTACAGAAAAATGTTGGTGCGGAAAGTTGTGGGCTTGCTCAACAACAAATGTGATGGCGCCAAAGAGCAAATGAAGTTGAATGTACTTCAAACTGTGCATTACATTGCAGCATCATGGAATAAGGCGACTCCTACAACCATAAACTGTTTTGCCAAGTGCGGTGTAAAACATGCAACTTCACCTTCTGCATGTGATGAAAGTGACAGAGTGACCATGAAGATTTTAATAAGCTGAACAAAATGAACATTGCTTCAGCGCATACGTGGACTGTGATGAGGACGTTGCTACATGTGGCATACAAAGTGTTAAAACTCTGTGTGATGCTAGGCAAGAAATTCAAGACAGCAGTAATTATTCTGACACTGGATCAACAGCACATACTTAGACTGTGCCAACATTTGCAGAAGCACATGTTGCCCTTGAAACACTCAAAGTTTATTGCTACTCCTGTAAAATAAGTGAGACAGACAGTGACACGCTTTTGAAAACTAAATCCATGTTACTTCGCTTGAGAAAAAGTGCAAAAGCAAAGCAAACTTCCATCAGTAATTTTTTTTAAAGAAAAGTAATGTTTTTTTTTTGCACTTTTTTATATTTATCATGTGCTGAAAATATATTTCAGTAAGTTAGGCCTATTTTCAATTTGTAACTTGTACTACTTTATTCCCTATATTGTAAATTTGGTAATGCTACTGTGCATAGTATTTATTCTTCTCTGAAAACTTATATAGTATTATGTACATATAGTTTTTTTGGTCAGTCCAATGAAAAATTAATAATTGAGAATCCCCAGTATTTTAATTTGAACAATACTGTAATAAAAATAATGAAAATACTGTACTAAGAAAACTCGGTTAAACAGCAAATTGAATTATGCTGAATTTCATACACTATTTCTTCGTAACTTTTAATTTTTTTTTTTACTTTAATATTACAAGGAAATAATTTTCCCATTGAATCACAAACAAAACTACCACATCTAAAAAGTGGTGTAGACATACTGGAAATGAACACAATACACTAGACCTACGATTTTACGAATACTCACGGTTCCTCTCATTGCATTCGTAAAATCGCTACCTTCGTAAATTTGATAGCGGCTTATTTTTGCCCCCCCCCCCTCCTCATTAACAGAAAAATTTAAAATTGCATTTTTTCTGCAAAGTGTCTCTAGGCCCCGACATCCATAGCATTTTGCGGGAAATTAATTAACGTAATAATGTAAACATAAATTAATATCAGTAGCCAGACGTCACACTGTTGAGCGGTAGATATGACCCACCCTTGTCTCCAAAAAATGAGAAAATTGAGATTCCGAGTGTCTTCTCTCGAGCGAATAGCCCGACTCCCGTAGCATTTAACGAAAAAATTACGTTAAGTGATAGTTTAAATATAAATTTATATCAATAGTCAGACGCCTTACGATCAGAACACCGCTAAACAATAGATATGACCAATCCTTTTCCTAAAAAAATTAGAAATTCGAGATTCCGAGTGTCTTCACTCGAGCGAATAGACCGACTTCCGTAGCATTTAATGGAAAAATAACGCAAGTGATAGGTGAAATATAAATTTATATCAATAAACAGACGTCTTACGATCAAAAGAACACCGCTAAACAATAGATATGATCGACCTTTGTCCTAAAAAAAAAGAGAAAACCGAGTTGTCGAGTACCTTCTCACGAGCGAATAGCTCGATTTGCGCAGCGTTTAATGGAAGAAAAAAAAGTAGGCATTCCTTACTAGTAAAATGCCCTTGTAAATTATTCACCAAAGAAAGAAGGATAAAGCGGATGTGTTTATTCATTGTGCAGTTTTATATAACTTAACGTAAAAACATTCCCTCGATGTTGTTGAATTGTACAAGAACGTATATACTAGTAGTGTGCAGAGCGGACAGATAGCGCAACTGTACGAACGTTCACAAGATGGCTGATAGATAGCGGCACCGTAGCATATACCGACGTTGTTCCAAAAATGTCATTTTGTGAAGTTCTTACCTAAAATCGTCGAGAATTACATGTATAAGCAAGGACCCCCAAAAATGGTGACTCGCGAAATTCACAAAATACGACTAAATTTGGCGAAATTTTGCGTTTTCCGCGAACTTCAGCATAATTTCGTTAAAATCGATGTTTCACGCGAATTCAGACGCGTTAGCGGTTGTTTTGACGCAAATCAGTTGAGGCACAATCTTCCAAATGCGTACGTTTTCCTTCTAGATATTTCTGATTTTATTTAATTATTGTTTTTCTATAATTATATTAGTCCATTCGTGCCGTTTTAATAAGTTTTAACTAATATTTAAAAGGTTTAAATAAAGGATGGACTGAAAAATACGTTTGCTTCACACATTAGACCGCGAAAACAGATTGTTTACATTATACTTTTACCGATCGTAGTCATAGATATATAAGCGCAAATGTATTCATTCCTCAACGTTGAAGCGTATCAACTCACGAACGGCCATAGTCACACGGTACCGCGATCTCGATATATCGACAAGATGGCGGCCGAGCAACGGTAGTGGCAGCAAAAGTTCGAAGTCTACCATCGAGTTGCAATACATATCTCAATGACTTAACGCACGTTTGTTTACAAGTTTATGTTTTGTTTCGGCGCTTTGCCTTTCGGAGATGTTGCAATTATTAATTTGATTTTCGTAACCTAAATAATCGAAAAACATTACCGGACAAATCCTTGAGTAAACAGCGAGATCGCGAAGTTGCTCTGTGTTGTTAAGAGTACGAATACAAATTTAACAGAATGAGATGAATAGATAAAAATGGCGAAAACGTGGAGAAACATAAATCTTTTGCTATTCCATCAGTAAATAAATACTAAACAGTTGGTCTGTTTGGGTAGGTATGCTAGACAAATTAACTAAATTGAACCATATATTTTTTGTAATAAAACGTTTTAATTTATACATGTGCTGAATAAACTGTTGGAAATTTTTAAAATTATAAAAACTCTGGATAAACAGTTTCAACAAAAAGGAGGATATTTATGTAGTCTGGTAATGAGAAAAATAAATCAATTATTTTAATTTGCACGATCGAGTCAAGTAGCAGGCATACTTTGTAAACATTAAAAATTAATGATAATG
>PNEQ01078276.1:0-20529 GCA_003012365.1 Medauroidea extradentata | reverse complement strand
AATACTGGGATGCACGCATACAGGGAAGCGACCGCGCAGACTAGTACAGAGGGGGATGCTGCATAGGCGAGTTAGAGGCGCACCTCAGCCGTGTAGTAGAGCGCTCAAAATATTACGACCACCCGCTGAATGAGGCAGACATAGTTATGTTGGTCTACTCGCAGACTCCATTAAACACCCAGAGGATGCTAGTGGGAAAGGAAATTGGCACTGTGGAGCAGCTCCGCAAAATACTTCAGGAGATGGATCGCATCGGGGAGGTGAGAGATGTCAGTATGCCTGAGTACGATGCACGTGCGAATAGACCAGTAGGTATGCGCAACCCACAGAACGGAGGGCGTCCCTATGCGCATCATGACAGGGGGCGAGGCTATATAGAAGGTGGCAGCAGATATCGTCGTCACAATGAATATCATGCAAGACAGGGTGCAATACATGTAGATCCTGGGGGGTCACCGCACCACACCTCTGTCGGGAAGAAGGTAGGGTCATATAATTGCAACTGATCATTGATGACTGACCTTGGTGTTTTAATGAGTACTATTTGAGGTGTTTTTGTATTTGGGTAATGTTTCATTGTAATTTGTAAGTTTTGAATGTTTTTGAGTCACTGTTTGATGACTAGTTTATTCAGTTATGCCCCAGTTAGCCGTCATTTGCACGTGCCATGAGCTGCGAGGTTGAGTTATAATGTGAGTGATATGATGTTTACTAATGTTAAAAGTTATTTAAGTATGTTTTTATGTAAATTTTGTGCTATGACAGTCGCTCCACGCTCAAATCATAGCCTTAGTAATTTGGATTGGCAACGTGGAGAGTACCAGGGAGCTGTTAGTTTGTTATTGTTATCCTTCCAGTTGTCTGAGTGCTGGTAGTTTGTTGACGGTAAGTTACGTGTAGATTTTGATAGGGTTCGTTCCCTGGTATTCATCCCAGATGGACCGGCCCATACAGGACAAGGTGCAGCGCTCCACAAGTGGTCTGGCACTGGAGGGCGTGTATATTGAGTTATGAGCCAGTTTTGAGGCTGAGTAAAATTTGTTAAGCTTCGTTTTAAGAAAAATTTTCCTAGGGGGTTGTAGAATAACTGGCCTCACCAGCCACGTGAATTCCTTTTCTTTTCCACCTTAAGTGTTGTCTATATGACCCCAGAGTTAGTCTAACACCGACCATAATGCCAGCCCACGCATAAGAGCCCCCAACTCACTAAGGCAGCTACCACTTATGTGTATTTTTTTTTACCTTATAAAATCATGTGCAATTGTGATGTGAAGCCCCACATTTCATAAGTTGCTCGGTCAGAGCAGTGAACCTGCCCGGCTTGAAGAGTGCAAGTGCATTGTTTGTTCGCGGAAGTCCCATCATTTGATTTTGAATAAATTTAATTTGTTAAGTAATTGTAATAATTTTTGCCAACATCAAGATCTGTGGATGAGCTATAGTCCTACGAGGCTACTGAATGCCATTCTGAAGAAGGAAGCCATATATTAATGTAAAACTTGTGTAACTAATTAATTGTATTCACTGTGGTGGGCTACCTAGGGCTAGTGTTAGCTAAAACTCAATAATTGACAATTTTAATTATTTCAATCAAGTCAATTTTGTCATAGAGACACCTGACTAGTCTCATTTTGTTCAGCTTTAAATTTCAAGAACTTTATCTAAGTAACTTTTTGTTGTGATATGTGAGCCAAAAGGCGTATTTAATATTCTCACTTTTCATGTCAGTTTGGGCTTGTGGATTGCAGCAGGCATGCGACAGGCTGGCGCCTGTACGCCACGACGTTTCCGGCGATGGCCGCAAATGTATTACTCTGCCAACGGCGCCTTTTATTGTTTCTTCAATTTTTTACTAACCTGTAAAAAATTAACATAAAGTAGGAATTTATGTATCAAGTATTAAGCGCCAGGAGTCATAGGATTTAAATTGAGGGTTCTACGTAACCGTGTCATTAGTTATAATTAAAAAGAGTTCCAGAGGGATTGGTGCGCTGGGTTGGAGGCTATGGCACCCTTGGCCGGCCATGTGTGCCCTGGACTCCCCCCAGTTCTGCTTGACCGCTCGTGTGATGAAGATGTGCCGTAACCGAACTCGTAAGAGAGGGGTTTCGCCCACGTGGTCGGGTGGCCCGTGCGATGGCGAGCTAAAGTTATAATTCAGCCTTGTAGAATTTGCTGTTTTTCATTATTTATTATGTTACGGCGATAGTTTCTTTAGAGCGCGAGTTTTGCTGCGGCATTCCGGTAGGGCGTGATGTACGCGGCTCCGAAGGAACTTTCTTTTTCTTTCGGCAGTTTAGTTTATTTTGTAATGTGAGTAGCCCACCGGTGGAGCCTTTCTTGTGTTTTTTTTTGTGTTGTGGTATGTATGAATTTGCGCGGTAGTACATGTCTCTTTGCCTAAGATTGACTTTTTAATAATTTTCGTGCTGCTCTTACACGCCTTCGAGCCCATGTAATACCCTGAGATAAGAGCTCCCTCTCTACCGCACATGATGCCGTGGTCAGTTAAAGCTTGGTAAGAATTATGGCTTGGTACGAGTGAGTGCCACCGTATTTTGTACATTGCAGTGTGGAGTGTATATGAGAGAAACAGTACCACCACAGTACCCATTAGTGGGGTACTGCCAGTGAAAGTGAATAATGAAGTATCAGCGGGTGTTAACCGCTTGTCCTTGTTAGTTACCAAGGGGTTAGCTACTCCAGCACTTTTGTGTAGAGATTATCTGCCATGTGGCCTGGTTGGCAAGCACCTTACACGCTATTCTGGGAACCTACAGACAGTACAGAGATTAAAGGTCTAATCCAGAAACTTGCCATCAATGTTAGCCCAGGCTATGATCTAATCAGCCCCCAGCACAAAAAAAAACTGCTCTGACACCACATTAAGCAACGCGTTAAGCTCAATTGCTAACAAAATGATGCTCACTGGTGAATATCCTGATGCACTAAAGGTAGCAAGAGTAACACCTGTACTTAAAGGTGGTGACCCCTCTGTCGTTAATAATTACAGACCAATGTCAGTTTTACCTGTGATCAACAAAATAATAGAACAAGTACTACACAAGAGAATCAGCAATTTCTATGAAAGTACTTCTTTCCTCTGTAATGAACAGTATGGCTTCCACCCTGGCAGCAACACCTCGTTAGCAGCAATTGACTTAGTGAATAAAATCCAACACTTTATAGATAAAGGAAAGTATGTGAGAGTGACTTTTATTGATCTAAGCAAAGCATTTTATACTGTGAACCACTAATTACTCCTTAGTAAACTAGAATTGAGCGGCATCTGAGGTCTAGCTAACAACCTTATAAGAAACTATCTTACCAATAGACAACAATTTGTTAAAGTAGGAGACTGTAACAGCAAGAAGGAGAAGATAAATACAGGTGTGCCTCAAGGTAGTGTCCTAGGACCTCTTCTATTCTTGGTATACACTAAAGACATAGCAAGACTGAAATTATGTGGTAAAATAAAAATGTATGCAGACAACACTGCTATCTTTTACGAATCTTGCAATGATATACACACTACCATTGCCGACATGCAGCATGACCTACAGATCCTAAAAGAATACTTTAGACTTAACAAACTTACGATGAACTTAAATAAAACTTCTTATATAATATTTTACTCGCAACACTTCACCTTAGATGAACATCAACCTATCATAATAAATGGTGAGAAAATTAAAAAGGTAGAGGTTACGAAACATCTAGGATTATACGTTGACAAACATTTGACATGGCAGACCCATATTGAAATGATCCTAAGTAAAATTCTCCCTACAGCAGGTATACTTAGGCGATTGTACAGTGCACCAATTGAGGTCAAAAAGATCATCTACTTCTCCCTAATACACAGTCACCTACAATATCATAGTCACATATGGGGCATGGCAACAGAAAGGGTTATTAAACCCCTGAAAATTGCACAAAACAAGACGTTAAGAAACACTTTTAATCTACCCAAACACTATCATGCTACAGATATTTATATCCATAACAGGATACTTCCAGTTAGAGGACTTTATAGACTCAATGTACTCCCCTATATTCACAATATGAAGGACATAACACCAAAGACTACACACAAATACAACACAAAAAACGCCCAAGATATATATCTGGCCTCAGTAAAAACTCAACTAGGAAAATCATCCTTTGCATTTCAAGGCTACAAACTGTATAACAAACTTCCGGACAGACTTAAGAATGTAAGTACTGGTGACCTGTTTAAGAAAAAAAACTTAAAGAACACCTAATACTGACGCACAAGGAGTGGCTCCAACTATAGCTGATCCCGGAATAATGACAGGGATAGCACCAAGTGTTGCCTAGTATTTGTTAAAGCTTTAAAAGACAAAGTTTGTAAGACATACAAATAATGATCCCAATGATTCTGTATCGACTTTATGTAATAAAGATGCTGTAAGGATTTAATGTAAATATATATGTAAGACTGTGCTCTGGGAAGTGATAGAACATTAATAATTAATAAATAATAGCTAACGTGTCTTGTAGACTTAAGGGCACCCAATAATGTCAGAATCTGTCATACACTCATTATAATTACCCTAGGTACTAAGATAAACTACATGTCTATACAGTACTTATTCCAGTTCAAAGTGTGTGTTCACATGTCCACCAAGGTCAATATAAATTGTTCCCAAAAATATGTTTGTCTCTTCTGTGCTATAAAGTCTGTGTTTCATGTAAAGTGCCGTATGTTTCATAATTTGCCATGCTTATCTTGAAAACTAGCTGACAGATATTTTATAGAATTGTTTACCCCAGTTAGGCTGTAACTTTGTCTGATGTGACAAGTATTTACAATAGCAATGACTAAAAGCTCTTGTACCAATTACAAAATTTAGTACGTAAGTGCATATGTAAGGTTAAACAATTATTGACAGGATATCTTTGCTCACAGAGAACCCGTCACAAATTATTTCTTGCTAAAGCCATGGCCATAGCTAATGTAAACTACCGAGTCCAAACCGCCTTCACCTATATTTAAACGACCTCAAAAGATCTCCACCTAGAGCAATGCTCAAGGAGATCAGACAATGTGTAAAGTTGTAATTGTAATTTTGTAAATGATGTTTAAATAAAAAAAAAGTTCGAAGGTATGTAGGTTATGCTATTCAAAGTACATATTTAATTCTTTATGGCGTTTTTGTAACTTCAAGTAATACCGACGCAGCCAAAAAATATTACGTACATAAATTTATCTCGCAGTTTAAATAAATTGTTAGGCATAATGGAAAACATAGGTTCAACATAACCTAATATTAAGCACTGAATTTGCTGCATTGTTTTTAGATTCTGTCTGATTATACTTGAGAAAAATTATACCGATAATAGCTTATTCTTGCGACTAATGTTAGTTTAAAAAAATTGTATCTCCCATTCATATGTATTGGTGTGTTTCATATGCCTAATCTAACCATCAAATGTAACAAATGGGTAGATTTTCAACCACTGAGTTAACATATTTGTGTAAAGAAAGTTATTTTATTTAAATGTGTAACTGAAAGTACGATACTTTGCAAACATTCATTAGGTAGCTACAAAATATTTGGCAGACATTTTAAAAATTGACAAAATTTATGACGAAAATAGATAAAAAAAAAAACAAAAAATCCAGCGAAATCACCTTGTCAAAATTTACAAAATCTTGAAAACATTTTCAATGAAAACAACTGTCTCTACATATGAGCTGGGTGTCAGTATGTGATATACAGCCAGCTCACTCTTACCTTGCTCGGACATTCAAATCTTCCCCCAGAGATTGGGGAAGCTGGAGCGATCTGTCACATGCGAATTATAGAGTTGGAAGCCTTTCCTGTGCCAATAGTTGCTTGAAGATGCAGGTGCACAAACCTCTATGATCCTACACGCTCTTGACGCAGCAGAAGGGGGTACAAACTGGAGGGTTTCGTAGATCGTCTGGAGGGGGCGAAGGTGTCAAACAGGAGGTGTACAGGTGCCGGAGTTATGGAAAGAGAAGCAGGTGCAGGGTCAGATGGGTCTGGCAGGGTCAATGATGTGGAAGAGCTCTGGAGGGGAGCCTTACCATTAGGGGAAGGGGGTAGGGGAGATGTAGCCCAAGGTGTGTCGAAACAGCCGAAACTATACTCATTTTAGTAGTGGGGTCCAGGAAATAGTTGATCTCGGGGAACAGAAGAGTTCCTTCTTGTCAATGGCTGCGGTGCTGGAGAGTGTCGAGTTCACGCTGCTTCCATCTTCAACTGCTCGTAGACCTTAGCAGCAGACCTCCCCACGTCAGACTGCCTTCTGACGATTTAGGCGACCTTTTGTCAGTGTCGTTTTCCGGCCCTATACCAAGGCATCAGGTACTTGGGAGTTGGTGGGAGGGTTATCCACCTTTGGTGGGTCAGTCTGTGAGTAAATATCCTAACCGTGACGTTAAAGGGGGTATGAAAGATTAAGGCTAACAAATTCCCTTAGGTAGCTACCCAGGGAGCCAATTCAAGATGACCTAGTGCGATGCCAATGTCTATCAAGCTGTCCCAGGGGCATGTGAGGCCAATAGCACAAACTATGTGATTGGACTCACTAGCAAATGCTTGCATCTTATCTTACACTCAGGCTTTCCCAAGTGGAACACCCTGAACTAACTATAGGTACCGCTCAAACCACGGAAAAGTTAGCGACTGGTATGGCTCAGCCCCGGCGATTCTTAGCTTGGTCCAGGTGAGACATGTTACCAACGTAGCGAGTCTATCTCTGTGTGGTGATACGATGTTGATGTCCCTGTTTGCGCCGCTAAGATCTAGCGAGTCTCCGTTGTTCCCCAGCCACTAGACGTGACAAGTATGATGTTCGCACCAGTTTGCGTGACATGTTCTTTTGTCTATCCACACAGCAGTTGAGGTTATGTAGCCTGGCGTACTCTGGATAGCTCAGTTTGTTTCAATTAAATGGAGGCATAAACTATCATAGTGTTTTCACAGATTAAAACTCATGTAATATGGCAACTGTTGGTTGATTTTTCTAACGTCTTATTACATTTGCACTTTGTGCTGTTTCTACAAATGGCAGTTCGGTACCTAACACAAATAAACAATTATGATCTGTGAGATGACCGGCGCTACCACGTCCAAATTTTATTCAACAGAAAAAAAAAAACTAATACAAAACACCCGTCCGTTGCCTGAAATTTTAGTACTTGTTATGCCATGTCTTCACTCAGATATGGCACAAACCCCATATTTCCCGCCACCTTAATACAAGTTTCAAATTTATATTTCAAAGGAGCCTCTAGTGGCACTAAAATCTCCTAATACTTCTCCAGTGCTCCCAGAGCCAGCCCCGCTATGCCCTCACGTCCTGTACACGTCTCCCCTGGAAAAACGCCCGACTACAACTTCACAACCAAACTACAACCAGTGCCCGGTACGAACTGCCCGACAACTGCCTCCAACCGACTCACTACACACGGCAACGGACATGGTAACTAATAGCGCACCTCAGTGGAGTGATACAACAGAATCCAAAATTTATCAAAACCAGCAAAATTACACTTAAAACATAAAACAAAGAATTCCACAATTTGAAGTTATGGTTTTTACATCAAACTAATAAAGAATATTAACACAAATCTAATAATTAGGGACGAAAGGTGCGCAAAAGTGGAACTACTTTCGCGGCTAAGCAACTAAGCAACCCCCTGTGACGGCTGACCAACGAGCGTCAATAACCAACGTCATGAAGAAATTCCATGAAGCAAGTGATCAACCACAACGTTGGCACCAGAAACCCTACAGCCTGTAGAAGCTTGCAACACAAGAAGTTACTCACTTCACCAGGAAAAATTTAATAAGACACTATAATTGCTAAAACTCAAAAATTAAAAACAGAAAAAAGTTATATCAACAACAATAAGTAACATTCTACGGTGGTAAATTCAAAACCAAACAAGCCAGGAAAAAAAAAAAAAAAGACTCTACTTTACAATTACCAACTGTATTTTAATATTTAAATTTTGAAAAGATGAATTTAAATTAATCATGTCCCCTATTACTAAGTGATTGCATCCTGTTGTATCATCCTGAACACCTGACGAACTAATACTGAATAGGGCATACATCCTGTTACTACAGATTTAAATTTAATTACGAGAAAAAAAATTTTCAGTTTAAATAAGGTGGGGAAGTGGCAGAACACTACACACCGGGTGAGAAAATGCCTGAAGGGCGACAAAGTGTGATCCTCTAGACGTACTGTACTCCACGACCAGAGGAGTCAATAAGGATTCAGGGAAGGGTATGTGGAGGGTTGGAGGGGTGCTGGTAGGGAAGTTAGGGTTGAAGGATGGAGACAGGGTTCGGTGAAACTGTTTTTATTACTAAAAACAGCCACAAAAGATGTTCCTACAGGTGAGACCACCTCCAATCCCGGCACAGTCATGTGGGCTAGATGTCTATTTGGTGTACTGGCAGTGGCAAGGTTTCTGCCAGTGCGTGCATGGATTCCGGGATGAAGCTCAGAGGAATATCAGGATATTACGCCCTGTGCCCACCTTACACACCCGACCGCTGGCATGAGGTGAGTGGGAAAGGAACGGGTACAACCACCACACACCCCTCCTCGCAGATGCAACTGTGACGCATCAACATTAATTCAGGTACACTACTAATTAATGTAAAAATTATTTTTAAATATAACCTCCTAATCTATAAAATACAGTATCTGATTTATAACCGTTACAATAATTTTCACAATCCTTCTTTGAGGGATGTATTTAAAATTTTTACTCTGGCATGTGAGGTTTCCACACATGTGCATGCAAAAAGTAATTAAATAAATACTGCCAAACAAAAAATGTTTCTAGTTTACAGTTTGTGAAACAGAAATACTATCTTTGAGGAAAAATAGTCTATAAAATAAAACATCTACTGTATTTGGTACTTAACGAATTGTGTACATAGTAGTATGATATGATTGTACTCTATGTAGCCTATAGTGTTCCAGAACACTGCCACCTCACTCTATAGCAGGGGAAAGAAGGACAAAGGAAAGCTGTGGTGCAGTACTTACGCCATTGTCTGTCAGCACGAGCGTGTGAAGTCGACCACAGGAGACGCTCAGCACTTCTAACTTGAGGCTGAGGAAGAAAGTGACGGGTTGTACTCCTCCATACTGTGATAGTGTGGGGCCAGTACCTGAAACCAGTCCCTTCAACATTACAGTCTCGTACAACAATTTATGGTACTGTATTATGCATTATGTCCTCCTACTGGCAAAGTTATTACTTACCACAAAAACAGTACAGTAAAACCTCAATTTAACAAATGCAGCTCTTCATCAAAGTGATCCTTGGGTAAAAATAAAACTTAACTATTAATTTGTGACTTTTTTAATGTCCCAGCAAAAAGTATAGAAGTCAATATGAAAAAAATAAAAATAACGTTATTAACAGAACCACGACTCTAAACAGTTGCGAGTGAACGGATGTTAGATACTGAAAACCCACAATAACACCAAAGAACTAAGCATAAAAAAAAAAAAAAAAAAGATGCCAAAATGGCTTTAGTCAGCAAGGCTGTAATATCTTTTAAGCATAATATTTTAATCACTTATTCACCCTTACAAAAGAGGAACTACAAAAACAAACCAGGAAGAAAAAATTATATTCAATCTTGATAACTTTCATCACTAGAGTAAACATTTTGATATTCTTACACATTTAACAATTCCAAAAGAATGTGGTACTGACTGACAATCTTTTTAAATTTTTACAAACTCAATTTTGTCAAAAATGTAAATTTAACAGATTGAAATTACAAGAAATACAATAAATGTTGAATGTGTCAAATTAATGTTTGATAACTCTAGCATGTTTCTAAATTTAAATAATTCAAGAAAATTGAAAACTTACAAAATTCTTTGTAATATTTAAGATTTTTCTTTGAATTAACCAACAAAAAGTATTGTAAATAAATACTGTCTCACTCATTACTTGAATTACTATATTCCTCGGAGGGCAAATCATAATGTTTCCATACAATTTCCATTGCACACATGTTCAAAAAATACAGCAATTGATCACCAAAACAAAATACATACAAGAAGACTCCTACAACATACAATTTTAAAATCAGGACCCTAACATTGTAATGAGTTATGCAATTATCACTGTGTCAAATGCAATGTTAATTCAGGGTGGCCACAGAAAACTGGAAATGAAATTCCCCGACTTTTCCAGGTTTTCCCTAACTATTAACAAAAAATTCCCTGACTATCTGTGTGAAACTCATGTGCAGTAACATCCAATTCTCCCTATGAAATGTTCAACAATTTAAGATACAGTAAGCCGGCTTTACGTCTCGCCGACCGTAATGTGCGAGTGAGAGTTTTTGGTCAGCGCTTAACATCGAGGTCTTCAGTGCTTGTGAGGGGAGACATGAGAGTATGGAGCAGTGCCAGAATTAAAGGGTGGGGGAAACGGGAAATCCCCAAGAAAACTCGCCGACCAACGGCATTGTCTGACACGATTCTCACATGCGAAAATTCGGAGACCGACCCCACTGGGAATCGAACCCGGTTCGCCTTGGTGGGAGGCGAGAGGTCTGACACCTCAACCAACGCAGCCAAATGTAATTAGAGATGGTGACACACAACAGCTGGGAGAGGAGTTGGTCGTGGCCTTTTTAAAGGAACCGTCACAACATTCCACTGGAGAAATTTCGGAAAACCTTGGGAAACCATGGAAAACCAAAATCAGATGGCCAGAGACAGAGCTTGAGTCCTCCCAAATGATAGGCCAACGTGTCACCATTGCATCTCCTTGTTCTGTCTTTCACAATTTCATTTTAGCAAACATTCTTAATCACTTAATGTATACTTCAGTATTCTCTTCTTAAACGATAAATACTGCCAGCATTGATGCTGAAGTAAATGGTTATCAAGTTGACCTCTGCACGTTACAGACATAACACAGTTATGATAAAGACAGTGGCAGCAAGTGATCAGATCACTAGCTTCCAACAAAGGCAATCCAGGTTTAGTCCCTGGCGGGGTCAGTTTGGTTTTACCTATGTTGGAATTGTGCCGGATGATGTCGTTGGCCACTTGTTTTTTAGAAGTTTCCCATTTCCTCTACTCTTGCAGACCAGTGCTGCTCCATAAACACCATTCACCCCACATCAGTTGTCAAAATCAGAGTTGTTATGAGCTGTCCAAATCTCTCCACTCAGTTAATTGTAATGGGCTTTTACTTGTCAATGTCTTTGTGAGATACTGGCACAATCAACTAACATGTACATACATGTTAATATATTTTAACTTTATAATTAAGATGCTTGGAATTAGAAAACTCAAATGCACTGGACTAAATACTCTTCCATCCCGCAAAAGATTGCTTCAAAACAACCATAAGAACACAAACACTTCTACTTACTGACACGACAGATCCAGCATCATATTTTTTGCAACGTATCGTGGGCCTACATGAGAAATTTTCCCTGACCGCTCACAAAATTCCCTGACAATTTCCTGTTTTCCATGACCACTTTCAAATTCCCTGACTTTCCCCTGTTTTCCAGGTTTTTCAGGTAAGTGGCCACCCTGAAAGATGTAACAGCGTATAAAGATGCAAAATTCACAGGTACAAATGCCTCATTCCATGAGCACCAACACTGGGTCAAACAAATTCAAAATTCCATAAGTAGCAAAAATACAGTTTATCCTGACATTTCATTTTAACCAACATCGTTAATGACACAATGAGTATGTTATACAGACTGTCAGTAATGCTAGAAGCTAAATCAAGGGTGATACACTAAGAAATACAAATAAGAAATTACCTTAAAAAAAGATAAACTAACCTGAAAACCCAGAACATGATGTGAAGTGTTCAGCCACTTTCCCATCTTGGTTAAATCACTATAAAGTACTTTTGTTTTCTTATTTAAATTTAAATGTAAATCTTTCATAACAGTATGTATGCCGTTTTCAGTATGAGTTTGTCAGGCGTCCGGGATGATACAACAGAATTCAATAACCTAGTAATTGGGGACATATTAATTTTAATTCATCCTTTCAAAATTTAAGTACTAAAATACAGTCTGGAAATTTAAAGTAGAGTCATTTGATTGTTTTCCTGACTTGTTTGGTTTCAAATTGACCACAGTAAAATTTTAATTATTTTTGTTGATATAACTTTTTCTTGTATCAAATTGACCACAGTAAAATTTTAATTATTTTTGTTGATATAACTTTTTCTTGTATGTTAACTAATTTATGAGTTTTGGCAATTTTAGCATATTATTCAATTTTTCCTGGTGAAGTGAGTAACTTCTTGTGTTGCAAGCTTCTCCAGGCTGTAGGATTTCTGGCACCAACGTTGTGGTTGATCACTTGCTTCATGGAATTTTCTCTATGACATAGGTTATTGACGCACGTAGGTCAGCCATCACAGGAGGTTGCTTAGGTTATTTCGCCGCGAAAGTAGTTCCACTGTTGCGCACCTTTTGTCCCCAATTATTATACTTGTGTGGATAAATCATTTTATTTCAATGTAAAAACTTAAATTCAGATCTTAGGATGCTTTGTTCATGTTTTAAGTGTAATTTTGCTGTTTTTGGGAGAATTGGAGTCTGTTGTATCACTCCGCCAATGTGCGCTATTTGTTACCATGTCTGTTGCCGTGAGGGGGCAGTTGGTGCCGGACGCTGGCCCGTTGTCAGTCAGTCTTTCAGTCACAACGAACAAGTGTTTCAAAACTATTTTTTCTTGTTTAACTCAAGGTCAGACATGGTAACGCTGGACAGCTGACGGGTTTATTTGTGTTTGATGAATAACCGCCTTTTTGTAAGAAACTTAACGAATCCAAACATCTGTCAAAGTTATAGTAAAAATAAATCAACAGTTGGCTGAGTAAGTGAGTTTTCATTGATGAAATCACAATGTTTGTTTGACCCTGAAAATAACTTTAAACTGAGATATCCGGAGCACACCTGGCTACATAACCTCAACGCCCACTACAGTGACAACAACAAACAACAGCAGACGCAGCCACGTCACATCTTTAGCGCCAACGAACCGGGACAACAGACAGATACACACACACACATCAGACGCAGCCACGTCACAATGAATTTAGAGGACAGCAACCAAAACTGAATTTTAAAAAAATTTTAACCTGTTTATTACTATCTAAAAGACTGAATCCACCTTGTAGACCATGGAGATTACTCCCCAATTACACGCTTACGGAGCACAGATACTTATACTTGCAGGTGAGGAGCGTAAGAGCCTATTACTCCAATGTGAGACAACAAAGGAACAGAAAGCCCAACACAGCCATGACCACTCACTTGGCCAGAAATTGTGCACGTGAATACGTTGGTGGAAGGGAAGGAAGATTCAATGGGCACAAAGAAACCACTACTAAGATTAATAAAAGCAAAAATAAATTGTGTCTCAATAAAAACAGTACCAACAAACGCTGCAGTGCACCACCATCACCGAAAAGAACTGTCACCTCATCACACAGTGCAAGCTAACTGTGCAATCAAATTCAGACTAAATATTGTACAGGAAAGGTACTGGAAGTCCAGTGTACCACACCCCAGAATGTACACTTACAACTGGCTGCCTGTAGGCTATTGTTTGCCCCAAAGGCTGTCACAAAATTAGGCCCTCCAATGAAGAGACGGTGGAATGACAGGGGCAACAGAAATGGGAGAACCTCGTATAAAACCCACTGAGCAGCACCATTTTCCTGCACGATACCTGCATGTTAAAAACCGGAAACAGACCCAGCTAGGAATTAATCCTGGATCACCTTGGTGGGAGAACGATCACTACACAAGCACAGCCCCTAAAATTCAGACCGAAATGCACAAGTACCTACACAAATATAATATATTATGTGTAGATAAGTAAAACATAAAAGCACAGACGGACAACACATTTTTATCATGATTGGTTAGTTGCAATATTTTTCATTTGGTGTGGTAGTTTACACTTACTGTGAATAGTAACACAAGAATAATACGTTGCAACCATGCCACCACATAATAAAATGTGCACCCATCTGTGTTTCATGTGTACATACCTGCAAGTTAAATTGTGGATTTCTGTATAAATTTCACTATTGTTATCAGTCTAGATACCTATTTCTCACCATTTTCTTAGTATAAAGCTACAGATTACCTTTATTAATAGAGATCTCTTCAATAGTAAGATCTCATTACTACATAGTGGTTATTTTACTTTTGTGATGAAATGACACATTTACATTTATGTTAATTCTTACGAGAAATAAGTTTACTCCACACGAAATGATGAATATGTGTTGATAATTTTTACTAAAAAATAAATTTTCTTTATATGTAAAGCTGTGTAATATCGAGCCTACTACAGCAGAAAAAATAAGTCATGGATGATAAAGTTTACACAAATGCCAATAATATATAAATTAACTTAAGTGCTTAAATATGGAAAAACAAATTCCTTCAGCTTTACAGCAAGAATGTTATGCAGGTCACTTGTAATAAATAAAAATTAATGATTTTTACTTACCCAAAATTTTATGATATCCAAGTTTGCGGTATTGACAGTTCAATGTAAGTCAAATATTTAGACAAGTGCAAATTCTGTCTTAAATGACTGTGAATACTTTTTTTAGTTAGAATTATAATTTGATTAGATCAGAAAGGTGTCATGACTTCCACCTTTCATGAGGGCTTTCTCTGACTCACAACGACCCACAATAATTATTACTGTTTATTACTGCACTCTTCTACTCAGTCGGTAAAAGCGCAAAACGTCCTACAAATCATATATAGCCTTCCTGGACAAATACTTATCAGTAGTTCCAGCTCCATCTTTAGCTATGTCCTTCCTGACTCCTCCCATGTGTTTTCAGGCCCGTTATAACCACTACACAATGGCCTTGACCCATGGCAAAAATCTACTTATGCACCTGTAGTCTGGGATGGCAGGGTCACAGAAACTCTTGTACTTAACACAGCTTGGTTTATTTACCATCTGAACACTAATGACATGCACCAAACTTTATCCTGGTTAACATTTAACTCCCACAACATGGTAACTAAGAACGGAGCACCCCTCAATCCACATCCAGTTCACGTAAAAGATACACAATCCCAGATCATGGGCCTAAAGCCATAACTTGACACTTTGAGAGCGGGCCAGAAACTGTTCATCCACCACCGATGACACACATTTTACACCCCCGCTCCAGACAGTGACGAAAATCTTGCTGCTTGCAAAACCAGTTTTACCCTTTACATCCCAGATTCCTCCTCATCTCTATAGCCTACGTAACTATGTAGGCCTCTAAGTACAAGATTGAATTAACATCGGGAATAAGGAAAACAGTGGTTTAACTTAGAGGTTTTCAGTAACCCTCTAAGAAAAAGTATCCTAAAAATTTATGAAAAAAAAATTAAATAGCATTTTTGCAAGCTGGAAATATAAATTGTTTATTAAACCTGTTAAAATAAATGTGTACTGATGGCAGTGTACCCTTATTTCTATGTAGATACCCATCAAGCCATCTAGCGAAAAAAAAAAAAATTAAACTCTGTAGTAGATTTTGGCAGCATGTTTTTCAAAAGAATTCTTGAAATTTTCAAACATTTTAATTTAAGTTTTTGCACATTTTAACTGCTGACAAAGTCCCATTGTTCAAAAACTATAATAGATAAAAAAAATAAGAGCAGAATTTATACACAACTTATACCTTTTTTACATATTCACGTGTGGCGTCGCATTCATGGCAATAGATATACTCGAGCAGACACTCCCTCTGCACTCAAAGCATAGCAATATGTGTTAATGGAACATCTCAATATACACAAGATGGCGGCAGTGATGTACACCGCAGTAGTGGCAGCGAGCGAAATTCATCTACTGTACCTACTTACCGTGCATACATCTATGAAAAGGTGTTTAACGCAGTTTGTTTACGTTAAATGTTGTTTATTTACATAAAACGTTTGTGTCGGTGAAGTTAATAATCATAACTTTAGTTTAGTAAAGAAACAAAAAACAATATTGTGGATCCTTACTAATGTCACAAAGAGCGGGAACAAAAATCAAAATTGTCAAAACGTGGGGAAACATAATTTTAAATCTTTGTTGTGGTCTGCAATTCCAAATTAAACGTTGCCAAAATGTGGATCCAAGGTATTCATTTGGACGAAATTGCGACGGTTCATGCTAGAACTTTATGCACCACTAATACTGTGACACTGTAAACATTTTTCAAAGTAAGCAAGGCCTGAATGTAATGGTTAATGCAAATGTCATATGGGTAAATTTGTTTTTATTTGGCTAATATAATTAGCTAATTGAAAATGTTCAAAATTTCTATAAAATTATTCTACAAATGTTTCCAAATATGAAACACATGGGCGGTTTCATTGCTATTTTACCAAAATTAGTTTGAACAGTGATCAGTCTCTCTAAACATTAGCATTTATTGTTTCCTGCACACTAAGATATAATTTTTCTTAGTATTGTATTCTTTAATAACATATTAATTTAGCTTTCAAATTTCAGTAGGCATACTAAGATTCTTCTAAAAATATTATACAAAAGTACTTTTTCTTTTTACAGTAGAGCCCCGCAACAACGACATGCGACGGTTCTCGAGAAATTTGTTGTAGTTGCATCGTTAATATAGTTGCCGAAATTACCAATTTTAATCCCTAAAAACAATGTTTTTGTTAAAGTCTTTTTTTTTTGCACTAAGTTAGAGTATGACTTACTCTCATAATTGACAAGTTTTTTAAAAACAAAATAAGGATTTCATAAAGAAGGCCAATTTTTTCTTAAGAATTTGCTACCAGACATGAATGTAATACCCTCCTCTGTTTTCAAAAAATGAGAAAAACATTGAGAGGAAAGCCATTTAGCCAAACGAAATTATGACTCGTCGTGTTTATGTTTTCTGAGTCAGTAAGCGATATTAATAGGCCTCGGAGCACATACATTTCTATTTATAAATTTCAATTTTGTTAAGTAATATTTACAATTTGTTAATACACTTTATGATTTTGGTAAAAAAAATTATATTCAGTAGTGCTAAGACACTTGCCGCACGCCATCTCATGATATTCACATTTTCTGAGATGGTAAAGAGATATTAATAAGCCTCGGGGCATGTATATTTCTATTCATAAGACTTCAACTTGTTAAGTTCAATGTTCATTTTTAAAATAAACTTTACCATTTTTGCAAAAAAAGATATATTCAACAGTGCTACGACGCTCGACGAGCGCCGTTTCGCGATGTTTACAATAGGTAATTAATATAATGTTGGTTGACCTCTCTCACATATAAACTTACATGCAACAGTCACATATTGAGCACAAACACTAAACAGTTAATTATGACCCTTAAACACATGCAGTACAGAAAATTAATAAATGCCAGGAAGTGTACGTGCGCTTACTATCGGAAGTGACTGCTGCTCTGCAGTGAAATCCGCTTATGTGAAAGACCACAGTTTGTTTGGCGATGCCTGCTTCAAGCGTAGGCTTGTTTTGGCAGTTCCATTTGAAACCACATTGTTACCTGGGGGTTTTCTATAATATCTGCTTTAAGCTGGCATGTTTTAAAATTTCATTCACAGTAATTAAGGACGAGGGGAAAAGGACATTTCCTACGCACTGTACATGGTTTCTTTTGCACAAATTATATTATAAACACACAAGAGAAATTTTGAATGTGTACAATCACATGATACATTTCCGTGACATCTGTTTAAGCTGGTACAGTTAATAAACCAGTTCGCGGGAATGAAAAACATCTATATACTGTAAACACAGTATCACACATTGGTAGCAGGCCTCCGTAGCTAAGTAGGTAAGGTGCCGGTCTGCGGTGCGATGGATCCAGGATCCGAACCGGGCTCGAGCATGCACGTTGTGCTGTCATTCCATCTCATTTCATCCCCATTAGCCCTACGACATCATTGTTAAAGGGCTGTAAAACACACTTCATTCACTCACATAGTTGGTAACAGAAGTTGATTATTTTTTAAAGCACAGATAAAACACATATACTCAGCGCAGCGTAAAAAAACTGTCACAGTTCAACCGTTTGTTATTCTCAATGTAATTTATTTTTTAAAAAAATCTCGTATAGTGGCCTGCTTCTGTTTGCACATTCTCTGTGCTACATAGCGTTGTAGCGATTCCAAACTATCATTAACGTTTGTTTGAGGGTCTGGGTCAGTAGCAAACAGTTCCTCCAGCACTTGTAGAGCTTTCAGGCAGGACTTCCTGGAAGGTTTCGACCTTGCTGGCTCTTGCTCACTCTTCCCCTCGTCCGATGTATCGGTTTGAGTGACTAAGTCTTCATCGCAGCGTTCACCGCAGACTGCCCACGTTGTCATCTACACACACAAACTCCTCATACGTACAATCTTGGCCAAGCCTCTTCCATGAAGCCTCATTGCATGGAGCTACATAGGCAGCACTGAGCTGGAGATTGGCCGACGACCACGGCTGGGGGGCTGACGAGGGGGGGACCACACACGTCCACACCGGGGTCATCAACGTCTTCCTCAGCATCCACTGTGGCCAGAACAGCAAGCAAGGGAGCTTCGCCAACAACGAAGTGGGCATGACGGAAGCAATTGCGAATTGTACATGCGCTGATGCTATCCCACGCCCTTGCAATTTTGTGCATCGTCGTGAAAACATCCCACTTCTTGATGTCCAGCCCGAGGTCAAGGTCCCTCCTCACCATGCTTGCCACCGGTTGATTGGCTAAGTGCAGCTTCATGGCTTTGATGATGCCCTGGTCCATGGGCTGCAGGGCACTGGTTGTGTTTGGCTGCATAAGTTTGTCAACGTTCAGGTGGGCGTGACAGTTGTCGACGAACAGCACTTTTTGTCTGTTCTGACAAGATATATAGGTGTCAAGCTCCTTGACCCACCTCATAAAGATTAGCGACGTTACCCATGCCTTCTTATTGAAATTGTACGGACACGGAAGTATAGTGTGGCCCTTGAAATTCAGAAGCTTCTTGTACTTGCCGATGACAAGAGGCTTCATCTTATGTGTGCGTCCATGTTGGCACAGACGAGAAGTGAGGTAATCCTTGCTCTTCTTGCCACCCGTACATTTCTTTCCCTTCACCGCAAGTGTTTGGCTTGGCAACATGTTGTAGAACATGACCGCTTCATCTGCGTTGTAAACATCACAGGGATCTCAGTCCTTGAGGATCCCCTGCAGTACAGGCAGCCAGTTATCAATGGTGTCTACTTGCACCGACCCACTTTCACCGCAAACGTTATGGATGGAGATGGAGTGGCGTTTCTTAAAATGTTCCGACCATCTTCTTGAAGCCTTGAACTCTTCAATTATCATTTTCAAAGCGAATGTGTCGGCCTGTTCCAAAATCAAAGGACAGTTTAATCGGTACACCTTATGCCCGCCTCTGAGTGAACTAGTCAAACACCGCCTTCTCCACGTCAGAGTTGTCAGACACTTAAAGGTTCTTAACCTTGACACAGTGTCCTTCCTTTTCCAAAGCATTTATGAATGCATCTTTGTTTTTCAACAAAGTAAACAGTGTCAATGTCAGAATATTGTGACACTGCGCAATTTTCGACATTGTCGTCTTGCCTTCTTCCACTTTCTTCATCATCAAGTATTTCTCCAGAAGTGTCAACATTTTCGGCTTGGTTCCGCTCATCTTGCGAAATAAATCAGAAGTTGTATCCAGTAAACTTTCAGAAGGTCATCAAAAATTGAGCAAAATACTTAAACAAAACAGTAAATAAAATCGTAATTCAATATAACAGCGCACGAAGGTTGTGAATAATCAAACCAGTCAATTCCAAATACAATCCGAAGTCGAAATCCAGTAAAACAAAGCCAAGAAACATATTTAATACCACAGGATGTATCCGAAAACTCAAACTACGCATAAACTGCAAACGCACAATGCCAAGAGCGATGCACAGGACATGGTCACGAGAGTGAGACATAGATACGAAGGATTCACAAATAATGCCCTCTCATTCATTGACCTTGCTGCTAATCACAATGGGTACAAGGGCTGTGGGAGGAAAATATGAGCTACTTGGCTATCACTGTTGCTATTCAAGTAGTTGTACAGAGCAAGCTAGGCATAGATAGCTTGTATGGTACGAGTAGAAAAAAAAGAATGTCTTCAGGGGGGAGGGAAGAGGCAAGGAGAAAGACGCAACCTGCCTATCTTCTGTGTTGTGCGCATGGCACTTACCAGGCACACGGCACAAACATTTTTTTTTTCTTTTGCAGATTAACAGTAGCCATATATATTATTATTGCATGCTTATGGACATATTAACCGTATATACTCGTGTATAGTGTGCCCTCGTGTAAAGTGTGCCCACGTGTATAGTGTGCCCTCGTTTATAGTGAGTCCTTGTGTATAATGCGCACCATGATTTTTGCAACAAGTTCCAGTGGAAAAAATTTATGTGCCTTGCTAGAATGTAAAAAAACCATGGGAGTAAAAAATAGCAG
>PNEQ01078275.1:0-20528 GCA_003012365.1 Medauroidea extradentata | reverse complement strand
TATATATATATATATATATATATATATATATATATATATATATATATATATATATATATATATATATATATACATATATATATATATATATATATCAAGTTTTGGTTGTCTGGTAGCCAAAAGCTAAATTTAACGTAAGGAGAAGGGCGAATGCTGGTGTTGCCTGTGAAGAGATTTAGGCTGTCTTCTCTACTGTTATAAAACACACAGGCCATAATAAACATACGGTGAAGAAAACAGTAATGACATTCATTCAAAGCGTTCATTCTTCAAACAAAATAGCATAATGTAAGTCCCACTTCCCCCTTTAGTTCTCCCACTTTTCTCTGTCGTTTTGGGGCTGGAAATGACCTACAAAATTTCCCACCACTGAACGAGGGTTGGGGCTCGAACTCAAACCACCAAATGTTTGGCCAATCGCCTTGCAGTATTACTTAATGTTTCAGCAGAAGTGTCACTTCGACATTTGTCTCCCGCGCAGTTTGCGCCAATTCGCTGCTGGGTATTAATTGGATCGTGCATGACCTTGAGTCCACTTAGAACATGTTTGGTAGCGTGACAATTTTTTTTAAACCTCGTACTTCAACTGCGATGACTATTTCACCTTCGGAAGCGTTCTAAAAGAATTGGAGAATACTGGCAACATGAAACTAAACGTCTTTAACCCTCTATAGAGGTCAGTGTTTTGAATTATTGTAATTTCGCTGTATTATTACATTCTCACCAGTAAGACTTGCTACAATGTAACGACATATCACGGACGCACAATTTGTTCATATGAAAAAGAAACCAACTAAATGGTGATTTAAACCATTCCTAAAAAGTATCTCCTCTGAATTTCGCCTAAGAATGTTAAGGTTAAATAGCGAAAATAAGGAACAGGAAATGTTGGTAATTTTCATGGGTTCATATACCCGTAGGTTCGATTTCACATCTAACATACGCTGTCTTCCAACTGACTAATGTATCAGTGAGAGTCCAGTTGTACTTCACACTAGGTAACGATGGATTCGTTTCGTTGTGCTAAAAGCTTGGTACTAGTCCACGTCTATTCAGGAATTTTCCCCTTATCCAGAATTTAATTGCAAAACAAATTAATAGTATATGTGTTTTAAGTTTTTTTTTTAAGCTGAAATTAAATTACGAAGATTTACTACCTTTGGCGATTAGATAGATAAGTAACATGCAGTTTTGTTAAACCTGGTTCAGGGGGCGTTGTTGTCACAGCAGACAGAGAGCTTGCCTCACTACAAGACGATTCGTGCTCGATTCCCGGTGGAGTCGACCCGTATATTTTCATGTGGGAATCGTATCGCACAACGCTGTTGTTCGGCGGGATTTTCTCGGGGATCTCCCGCTTCCTCAACTCCTTCATTCCGGCCGCGTTCCATATTGACCTCGTATTACCCTTAACCAGTACTGAAAACTTCTCTGTTAAGGGCTGACCAAAATGTATTTACTTCACTTAGACCTGTGTCAGATGACAGCTGTCCTACGAAATTTGCGGTGGAATAGATTGCATAAAATAAAATTAATATGGCCGAAAAAAAAATGCGGGATATAATTTAATTATTTCGCCTCAAAATGCATCCCAGACATAACATATGAAATTTTTTCTTTTAATTTGATTTGGATTTGTGTTATTTTACGTTTCAGACTAGGCTTTTTGATTTATTTTTCAGTGTTAAAAACTTTACTTTGAACCATAAATATAAGCAGTTTCTTGAATAAATTGCTATACACCGCAGCCGTATTCCTCACGAAAAAAAGAAGTGAAAACATACGACTTAGTGCCTAAATTTAATACCAAGGGCAGTGCATTCCTTTTAATATCTAGCAATATGGATAAGTAAACTCACTTTCAGATATATGTATACACATACACACAGTACCCGTAAGACTAACGTACGATGAAATGGACACAGTCATATGGGCAGCGTGGTGTTAATCACTAACTATATAGTTCTTCGAGGCAAAAAAAGTTTCAAACGTGGTAATTACTTCGAATGATTAATAATTTCTACGAATGGTTCCTGCAACAGGATTGAATGATGGTATGTGAAATCATGGACAAGCGACATTGCTGTTGTGCATTGTGTTGCGATAAAATTGCGCGTTACAATAGAATAGTGAACTAAAAAGTTATTTGAAAGTTACCTGACGACACCTGGATCTATTCTAGCTCAACTGACTTGGTTAACTGATTTCTTAATCCACCTTAACTGCATGTTTCCTGCTTACCCGGTCGTGGTATTTCGTGGTATTGTACTTCCTGGATTTATTCCTTGGCAACGAATACGGTAAAGGGAAATTATTTAGAGCTTATGTATGTATGAATACGTGTATACATGTACATGTATGTTTTATAGATATTGAAGAAAACATTTGTACTGTGTGTCGTTTAGTCAATAGTTCAAAGTTCTGTAAATAAATTAGGACATTTTTGTATTTAATGTAATTGGAAGTCCTCCGTCCCAGTGGAGCCTGGCAACACCTACTGTAAAAACTTGTACCAGTACTTATTCACTCAAAATCCATCCAGCAGATTCAAGTGTTTTTTCCTTAATGGAAATCTGTAATCTCAGTTTAACTATATAGTCTGTCTATTACAGAAAACAAAACTTATAATAAAGGCTAGGGGGTATCAATGTTCCCAAGTACCTAACTAAGAAGCAATCTCTGCGTAAATTTCATGTTCAACTCTCCAACTATCTGTCGGCTATATTTTCTTACTAAGTTCTAATAGAAGTAACATAAACGTACGTTTCAGTGTATATGTACTATGTTTTACAATTACATACATTAATTTTATTTTGATAATCTCATAGGGACACCTGATTGTCACAAAAATAATCTTGTACAGCTTGTTTCAATACCTTACGTGCGCACATCTGCAGCTCTGCCTTATGTTCAGTGATAGATTGGACTCTCACGCGCTCGGAGTTCTACCAGCAAATCATATACGTGTGGAGCCGCAATAACGCTATTCTTATTGGCACAGTCAAATGAGAGACATTTGTTCACAAAGCCAAGTGGCCAAAACCATTTGAGTTGCATAATTGTATACGCATGGCACTGAAACACGGTAACGCAAAGTTATTTTCGCGTAAATCAGGTGTCCCTACCAAAATATGACAGACAAAATGACAGGCAAAAATAACTCCGTTGTGAAGTCTCTACTGTGTAACATTACATACAACTTTCAATGCGCTAAATTAGTTTTTTAAGTACCGTAAAATGGGGTGAATAGGGACGCTGGGGCGAATAGGGACAAAATTTGAAACAGATTCCTAGCTTAGAACTTTATTGTAAATTAAATTATATTTCAGTACAATAACTCTTTGTTAAATCATTAACTGCCAACCTTTAGGAAAAACTCTGATTTAATACTGCGTACTGGAACTTTTGATTTGAAATTTTGTCCCTATTCACCCCAGCGTCCCTATTCACCCCATTTTACGGTAACTATGAGTAAATTTCATAAAATTCTGCTGGTAATTTTGTTGCAGAGTACAAATTAAAATTAAAATATATTTCATTTATTCACTTTATGTTATGTAAAACGAGAGTGCTTGGTATATATAAATAATAACGCCGTGGTGTATTTTATGGGAATTCCGGTTGATTGTTTGAAAACTTTCAGTTTCCAACGATGTAGGTAAACTTTCTTGCAAACCATCCAGTTTTTTTCCCCGACTGCAATGGAAAAAAAATATTCAAAATGTACAGCTAACAAACGAGCCGAATAAAGTACTCTACGATGTCAACAACTGTACTTTTCTTTTCAAGTTGCTCTGAATGAAATCAACTGGTAAGCATGATCGACACAGAAGCGGGCGTTGACCCTTCTTTGGAAGTACAACACTATCGACCAAGCAGCGAGTCTTTAGAAACCATGAGCTCCGATTTCAAAAGAGTCCCTTCTCCTCTCTTGCTTTCGGCGAGAAAGAGAAGTAGAGGCAGGCGCCGTGACCTTTGACAATGAAGTCTTGTGGAGCATAATTTGCGCCTAAGAGGTTGGCATGTCGGATCCTTTCAGCGTTAGACGTAGGATGAGTACACTATAAGTAGCACGTATTGCATTCCCATCAAAATCGAAACACAACTAACAGGAACAATGACAGCGGACGGACTCAAGCAATTAAAATTTTAAATTTAAAGAATTAACATCAGTGACTTAAAACAAAGTATGTCTAAAAATAGTTTTCTTTTAAATCTATGAAAATAGTTAGACTTCTGTATAATCGATTCGAAAACTTGAAATCATGTACTAAAACCATAAACATAGATATAGGTACACCCAGTATGCCGCAAAAAAAATATTGAGGCAATAACAACTTCGCTCCCTAAACAGCTGATTATGGTCTGTTTTCACATGGAAGCCATTTGAATAAATGGTCCAGAAATGTGCTGTCCGCGGTTGTAACGAAAAAGCAGTCAAAGGGACACCAACATCATTCAACAGGCACGCCTTTTAACCGATTTTAATTCATATTATATGTGTTACTTGACTTTGCTTTTTTTCTTTTGATGTTAAAAATCAAGCTCTGTATGTATATTATATTTGTGTTAGGCAGATAGTTATTTGCTTATAAAAAAACAACACATGGGCTATTTATGTATGCAAGATTTATTGTAATTGAGTTTTGAATGTGCCTTCTTTGAATTTATAAGAACATGTTGCTTATTTGAACGTCTTTTGCAGATAGTTTCTTCACATATTAAATACCAAGATTTTGGATTATTTTAGACATTTATAAGATTTTTGTAATTTTGTGGTAAGTAATTAATTTGCCTTGATTTTTTTTGTGATAAATATAGAATATAATTTATATTTGTACTTGTGAAGATAGTTTCTAGGCACTTGGTGAGTTTTACAAGTAATGGAAGCTGTTCCTATTTTATTAAAACACAAAATCGTTTAATATTGTCTGAAAAGTAAAACATTTGTAATCTTAAAAAAATTAATTTACTGGGATTGTACAATTTATTTACTGTATTACAACAATATTACAGTACTGTCAACTGTACACAAGCTGGTAGGCTACAGTTGACAGTACTGTAATATAATAATTTAAAAAAATCAATGTGCAAGCAATAACATAAAGGTAAAATTTGCGACTATACTGCAAATTATATTATCCTTACACTGCAGTACAAAATGGCGATTGAGCTAGTAACATATGAGGGGGTTAGAATGAAAGTGAAGAAAGTCATGATTGCTTAGTTTTGCAATATAAGTGTTTTTTGTAGGATCTCATAAAACGATTTTCCAATATGTTAACGCAGCCCTGACTTAACTCACTTTACATTTAAACATGCTGCATACAATTAAAGCCAATATACAATAACCACAATGTATTCAAATTAGTGACTTACTTCACTTTAATTTTAACCCCTCATGTAAGTATGCCTCTATCAGTTGGGCATTTTATTATATTCTCAATTTGCCTGACAGATTGCGACCAAGTTACACATTACCAACTCAATCACCATGTCTGTGGGGGCCGCGGTGGCCGAATGGTCAGACCTCTCGCCTACTACCAAGCCGATCCGGGCTCGATTCCCGGCGGGGTCGGTCTCCGGATTTCCGTATGTGGGAATCGTGCCGGACGATGGTCGGCGGGTTTTCTCTGTGATCTCCCGTTTCCCCCGCCCTTTCATTCCGGTACTGCTCCATACCCACCTCATGTCACCCCTCACCAGCGCTGAAGACCTCGATGTTAAGCGCTGACCAAAATCTCTCAATCACCATGTCTGTACCGTAGTGTAAAGTAAATAGAATTTGAGGTATAATCGCAGATTTAACATTTTTCTGCTCAGAATTTCAAAAAGGGCAAAAATAATAAAATTCAATATGGCGACTGAAACCGAGCCTTAAATTAATTAGGTACCTGTTACCTGTATGCTGGTCCGGAGCCAGCTTAAAGAAACCTCTCTCGTTCCCACGGTGTAACTTAGCCAGAATTTTGTATCAGGATAAATTGGATAAATTAATTTTACTAACTGTATACACATTATATATGTGTGTGTATGTGTGCAATATTAAAATGCAGGGGTATAAATGCCGTTGTGAGCATCATGAAAAAAATTGATTAATCAAGATTAAGTTACCTACAAGCCCTATCGTTAACAACACTTTTGTTAAATTTCCAATTTGGTTTTGAAAAATAATTTCATTATGTACTCTTGACCAAGTTGGATTACATGTCATATTTCACTGGGATTGGATACAAAAGTATTACATTTGCTGTGAACACTATGTGGGTTGTATCTGAATTCACCCTCTCAAGGTCTGGTTTCATGTCGTAGAAAAGTGAATTTTGGGTGAGACAAAATACTACAGCCAAACTCACAGAAGGTCACTATTGCACAATATAATATAGCCGTTAGCCAATGGCATAACTACTGTCACATTTATTGCAAGTTTTGGCAGTATGATTGTTATTACCCACGTCGTAGTACCATTTTATTTTCCAGAGCATAACTGGACGAGAAAAGTCAAGAGGTTTAATAGAATCCCAACAAAAACTACTATTTAGGCAATGCAATATAGCTGAAGCATTGAATTTATTTACAAATGCATAATTCAGGTTATTGCAACAAATACAAAGGTGTCAAATATTCAAACATTAAATATTTTTTAACCCAGTGTTGTATTCCTTTAATTAATTTCCAAAGTTATTAACCACAGACGAATTTTGAATACAAAGTAAACAATGTTGCGCAGTGTAGTAGTACCATATATCTTGTCTGATTCTGCATTACAGCCAAATAAATGGTTATATAATTCGTAAAAATAACTTGCGTTTTATGTCTAGTACAAGAAATCAGACTTTCATAGGTAAATTCCTTTACACTTAACATGTCCACTCCTAAAATAAGTCACAAACCCTATCTTTCACAGCAAAAGCGGGCCACAATCAGATGTTTTGGTTTGGCCACACATCGGTAGTGCATAGAGTATAGCCGACGATGGGTCTATCCGTATATGTCGTTGACCACGGTCGTAGAAGAACAGGTCTGAACACTCGTCTGAAAACTTGACCCCCTTGTTATTTGGCTGCAGTTCACCAAGTTACCAATAATGCCATACGTTTTTGGCGCTGTAATCCGGGCGGTCGAGCTCAAACTCCCGCCCACTTCCCTCCCACTAAGATAAACAATGTATCAAAACGTATTATTTATTAATTTATGAAATACTTCTTTCGCTCACAATTTTAAATAATGGCTCCAGAACTCTTTGTTTACTTTATAATGTTAACAATTGAAAAAAGTGGGCGGAGTTTGAGTCCGACCGCCCGGATTACAGCGCCAAAAAGTACAACATTCTCGGTAACTTGACGAACTACAGCCAAACAACAAGGGGGTCAAGCAAAATACATTGGTAGATAGGCGAGTGTACAGACCTGTTCTTCTACGACTGTGGTCGTTGACTAAAACAATGCATAGAACTTGATCAACAATTTTTATATCTTAGTAACACGTGAAATATTACTCCTTCAGAAAATATAACGCACTGTGTACAGCAACGGTAGTGATTTTGTTTTCCTTAGTAGTGGTAGCAATTACATTGTAGTAAAAAAAAAAACTATGCGTGTAACCACTCAGTTCTGAGGTAGACTGATTTCCTATGTTATGGAGTTATTTGTCTCTATACCACACTATAAATAACACGTTTTGTCGTTGTGTGTTCCTACTACAATCTAAACACTACTAAAAGGAACGGTTTCAGCAGATGGGCACATGGTACTTTGAAATTTAGTTTTGAAGATTAAACTTCAGTGACTTAAAATGAAGTACGCCTAAAAAACTGTTCAGAAAAATTGATGAAAATAGTTAGACATGTGTATACAATCTATTCGAAAACTGGTAATCATAAACATAAATAATGCATTGGATTTGATAATTTTTTATATCCAAATAACACGTTAAATAATATTTGTTAAGACAGTATAACATCGTGCATATAACAACTGTGATTTTATTTTCATCAGTTGTAACAATTACACTGTAGTACAAATAACTACATGGGTAACCACCGAGTTCTAGGGTAGACTGATTCCATTTATTTTGTAAATATTATGTAATTTCAATAAAGGTTGTTACTATAATTTAGTACAAAACTGCTGTGTTTGTTGTGTAAATTATACAGGATACCTTAGAACATTGTTTTAAGTTTGTTCATAATTTTTGTTATTTTTGTTACGTGTGCAAAACATAATCAAAGCAGGTAGTAGCTGGCATAAACCAGATAAAAGTTTCAAAAAGGAAACTGTATACTGTAATACAGACTTATTATTGATACTAAACCGTATATATCAGATACAAAGAAAATAACGCACATGAAGAGGTGGTATTTAACTCTCTTAAGGATGTAATTTTTAAAATAACTTAAGGGTACTTAACTATATAAACCCTATACGCTTTATTCGAAGGCAATTTGAAGAGTTTAAGGATTTACTTAACAATGGATTTCAATGAGCATTTTGGCATAGTTGTGGATATATTAATGTTAATCTTCCGCCAAGGAAACCTACCCTAAGTGTAGGTATATAACTGTTGCAGAGATTATAAGACAGTTACAAAAATGAATTTTAAAAGACTGTTTTTGACATACTTTAGCTAATATTTGGTCATTGTGACGCATTACGTTAGCGTTAATGTTTAGAGCCCGAATCGAAGTTACAAGTTCATGGCGGTGGCGTCACAAATTGACCCCGAGGAACACATCACACTAGCAGCATGTTTGCTCACACAGTTAGCACTAGTTAATGTACAGAATGTTACAGAAGTGCATGTTTATATTTTGAGGGAAAAAATCCTCACATCTAGTGGAGTAAAAAAAAATGTTGTGTGACCATAGGTCCGAAAATGCACCGTTTCTACACTACATTTCACAGTACATGATGTATCAGTGCATAGTTTACTGGCTGGATCATGTTGCTGTGTAATTTCAGCGCAACTGTTATTAGCAGCTACATACCACGTGAGTTGTATTTAAATTAACGACAACCAGAAAACCCCCCACGCCCCATCAAATCCAAGCACTTGGAGATTAAATGAGATCTTGAAATTTTATTTAGACGTATAACAATTTTTTTTAACTTTTTGCGGTAACACACTTCTACAAAGCAATTTTTTTTCAACCACATGTTTGCTATGAAAACTGCCGCGCACTGCACTGAGACTATCGATGAACTCACTTCCGTTGTCAGAAAGAAACAATTATTTTAGTTTTAGGAAAATAATACATAAAAATGATTTATAGCTGTGTAGCCCACTATTTCCCGCTCAAATAATCTGTGGAACACACATACTAGTAGATTACTAGAAAAGTATTAAACGTATGCAATATTATTTTTTTTATCTTGATTTGTTAAGAAGCCCATGTAAATATTTTAATATCGAATATAACTATAAGGAAGTGATAATGATTGTGAATGATATCGAAGGTTAAATATTTTTAGAGAGGCCATTTGCTACAATGATTTACTACCTCGTAGAGTTAACGACAGCAAGGCTTCTTATCGCTGATAATTAAGAGATAAACTTGTTTTTGTTCAAAGTTTATTACACTCAAAAGGGACTTTGCCTGAGACTGGAAATTTGATTGTCTGTATTCCGGAAGAATAAGCTAACTCGAACATTACAGCAGAGAAGAGTTTTTCAAATACCTGGCACGTACACAATAATAGGCTGTCCACAGTAAAAAGGAAAAATTCGAAATATTGTTTTGTAAAAAATTATAATTATTTAATATTTTGTTGGTTGAGGTCTTAGACGTTGACTTTTGTGTATGGAAAACATAATACATACTATTTCTCATTTATACTTACGTGGTCATGTTAATGAGTGGAGGACAATACAAATTCGTTGAAAATATAAAAATAATCAGTAATTAAAAAATTCTCACTATGAACGGCCTCCATATATAAATTGGCCTCGGAAAATTAACCAAGTTTAGAATAGCCGACTACGATAAATAGCACAAAAAAGGGGGAAACAACAACAATTAGTGAAAAGACTGTTTTCTGATTCATGATAGTTTCAATTAAACATAATTTGATAAAATATTAAATAGTCAGCTTCTATGAGACAAAAGTGTTAATAGGATGTTTACTGTAAATCCGCACTTTTTGTACATTCCTGTCGAAAGTAATAAGCAAATCGTATAATATATTGTGGCGTAAAATGTCAAGTTTTGAGTACCCTAAAATATATACACTTTGTTAATACTATGTTATGAGGGTCGCGGCAGTTTAGATGTCAGGCCACTCGCCTCCCATAGCGGTGATCCGGGTTCGACTCCCGGCGGGTTAAGTCTCGTATATGGGAAACGTGGTGGACGTTGCCGTATGCCAGCTGGTTTTCTCGGGGTACTCCTGTTTCCCCCACCCTTGCATTCCGTCAACGCTCCACTGTATGGTCTCATTTCATGTCATCTCTCAGAGAACTGTGGACGCCTACAGGCTCCCAGTTTGAAAGTCCGTATGTCGGGGTGTGATAGCCGACCTCTGGGTTTACTTGAAAATCGATATTATTATTTACTGCTGCTACCTACGTTTGTATTACCAAGAGCGGGAAAGCAACAAATTGTTTGTAATGATAAGATTAATCATGTCTTAAAAAGTGCGCACTTTATGTAAATGGATTGCAACATACGGCACCGCACAGGAATGATAAATGACAGATCCTAGTTACGATGCGAACACAACCACTTAATGTTGAAATATCTTTCAAGTAGGTGAACGTGGTAATTTTGCTCACTCCTGCACCGCAAAATCATCAGGATGGCTTTATTTGTGACAAGCCACGCCAAAACTATGAAACCGGGAAACATTTATATCTGGATGTAAATTGGGACCATCACTTTATCGTTGTTTTTAAATGATTATTGCAACGGGTGTGTATCACAGAAAACTAGAGAATACACACAGACAAACGGACACGTAAACACATGCAATTCCTCAAGGAATGTTTATTTGATTGTAACTCGCCCGTTGAACTACTTGAGGAATTGCACGTGTTTACTTGTCTGTTTGTCCATGTGTATTTTCAGGTTTTCTGTGACACACCATTTGCCGCAATGGTGTATGTTCAGAACACTTATTTGGTTTGTAAATCACTTTATCAACACGCAACATTAACGTACCTGCATTCTTGGCCTTTGAATAGTACTGCTATCTTTATAATCTACTACTTAAATATAGTTCGGATTCATTCAAGGTTCAAATGAATATAACAATACCGCTGGTTGGTAGGTTTTCTCGGAGATCTCCCGTTTCCCATGTCTTTCATTTCGGCGCTGCTACATAAATCATGTCACCCCTCACCAACGTTAAAGACCCAGATGTTTAGTGCTGACCAAAATCACTTCACTCACAGCGTTGTCATCGTAGATATAGACACGAACTTAGACACAACGGCAGGAACTGGGACACATGGCTTTTGTTAAGAAACAATTCCAGCATTCACCTGGAGCGATTTGAGGAAACCATGGCAAACCAAAATCAGGATGGCTGGAGCTGGAAATTGAATCCGGACCTTACTGAATACAAGACACTCTTTGTTACCTTTGCGCCAACTCGTTCCCTCAAAATAAGAAACAAACTTTATACAAATACCTGTAGCATTTCTTAAATTATTGAATGGGTTTCCGACATTTTTAACTACGAAAAGAACACGATTAGTTTGACGAAGTTTTTGACTGAAGAATGGAGTTAACAATATACACGAAATTTAATATTATAAACATTACTAACTATTGCCCGCGTCTTCGTTCGCTAGGTTTTCTATTTAATGCCTCGTTGAGTCGTGCAAAAGTTCAGGCTACGTACTCCTATTTATATTTTAAAAATTCGTAAAAAAAGGTTTTTTTTTCAATAACTTTTCGCCAACTAAACTTTCCTTTTAACAAAGATAAATATTTTTTTTTTAAATACAGTTTTTAATAAAGAACTTTTCGGCACTTCAAATTTCATGTAAGTAATAATATTACTACTGATAACATAAAACATTATAGATAACTGTTTATTATTATTATTTTTTGAACATTCTAAATTGTGTAAAATGATTTTAAGGGTAATTATTGTCCGTTTTAGAGACATTTCGAATAATGAAAGTTTGTCACTAAAATTTTACTTACCCCGTTCTGGTCCGATAACCCTTTTGCCCTCATCCTTCCTACACACTCACAGGAAGATGCAACACTTAAGGAATTTTAAACTGTTTGAATAAATGTATAAAAAAATTACGATGTGAGACTATTTTCGTTGGGAATTTGGGTACTGTAAGTCAGTGATGAGCTATAAGTTTCTTAAAACTAAAGTTATTTAATAGAAATAAACGAACGTAAAAAACCTGAATGACTGGCATCTCCCGTGCCCCCCCCCCCTCCCTCACAATCACCAACCTTCTTCCTCAGTTTCCTTAGGCCTATACATTTGCGTCTGAAATCTTCGCCACCGCAAGCATAACAACTAACCAAAGTTTCATCGCGATCGGATGAATGGTGTAGGAACACAAACGTTACTGACATACGTACATAGGTGGTTCAGGGTAAAGTGAGCACTCAATAAATGCCCTGCTATATTTATATTTTTAGCCAGTTCGTATCTCTCCGCGCGTAACGGCAAACGACGGGAAATGTCTAACCTCTCTGGACACGTCACTTGATGTTTGCGCGTGAAACATAATTTGTGCAGATGGTAGTAACCTATATAGTTTAATGATAGATAGTTAATTAATTACATTATTTCGATTTCAGTTGATTTTATTTGCGTATCGTTGTTTTCAAACAGGAAAATTCGATAAACTATATTCAGAAATTCGCTGCCAACCATATAACCTGTAAGGCAAGTATAGTTGACGTTGAATAATATGCAGTAACAGCTAGTGATATTTTTCAAAGTTTAAATTTTTAGTGTTCATTTTATTCCAAACGACCTATACGTAGGCCTGTATATATATTATATACTGCAAGCATATGAGCAGATAGCTGAAAGCAACTGGCTTGAACCTAGTGCCAGACTTACCTCAAACGAACTGTTTTAACTCCACAACACTGATTCTGTACTCCTCGCTCACGCAAACACGTCGCTAGGCGGAGCCTCGTCACTTAAATTCTGAGTCATGACGTGGGTGTGTCTCGATCCGTCTCTGTCTTGGCCTCCTCGCAACTGAGGAGGAACGTAGCGTTCACGATCGTATAGATAACTGTTGTTGGGTTTTGAAGCGGTTATATTAAGTAACCTGCTGGTGTTAGGTTTACTCTGTCACGTGACCAGGTTTGTTCAGTCACCAAGTTAATGTCTTAAAAGCCCAGTGAGCAATTCAGGATCCCGTGACCGTTTGGATGCTTCAAAACTACATGCGGGTTACTGTTTTAACGGCTCAAGCTGAAATTTCACCCTGCCCTAGAAAACCTCCTGACTTAATATAATCGTCTTTCGAAGTTTGTGTTTAATCACGATAACCATAAATACTAACTAAACAGACTTATTAGAAAGTAATAATTGAATGGAAGAACTTGCATCACAATATCAAAGAAAAATCTTGTGTTATGTTTACCAGTGGGATTTTCATGCGATAATGATGATTATCTACTTTCTAAATATGCTTCGAAGTAACCGATGGAAGCAGACATGTTTATACATATATATATATATATATATATATATATATATATATATATATATGTTTGTATGAAAAGAGCGAAAATTTTTAGGTAAATATCTCAGCTCTTCGGTTGAAATGTCTGTTTTTAATGCAGAAGTTGCATAAAATCCAGGATTTCAGCTAACATTCTATTGTAGTCTGAATCTGGAAAGGGAGAACGGTATGAAAAATTTGTAGCGCTGGTTTTCTATACATTGTATATTTATGTATTCTCATGACAGTAAGAAAAGCTTACGTCTTTAAACTCGAGGAGCTGATGTAACATTTAGGATACAAGAAAATGTTGAACCGACTAGTTAGTCGAATGGCAGATTTAGTTAGTCATTACAAAGTTTTTTTTTTATTCATGTGTTTTCGTGGCCAAATTTGATACTGGCTTCCTTGCGATAGTAATAGTCGTAGACTAATACAGTATTCAAACCTACGTCCATTCATTATAGAACCATTTTAGAGTGCAGCTACAAATGTGTTTGTAGAAGATGAAGTTTGTGAGAATTACATTGTTAGACTAGTTATGCTGCAATAGTTATGCCATGAACCAGCTTTGCTGGATTGTAACGCGTTCAGAGTTTTTATAACTTCAAACAATGTTTACCAATTTTATACTGTGCAACGTTATTAGCCATGTTTGGCGAACATAAATTTGTGTAAGTGGCTTTAAGGCCCCTTTTCTTAATAATATCCCACACCCCTTAAAAAATGACTTATTTACATCCTGTGTTAATTTTTCGAATTTTTCCCCTGGCTGAGTCTTGCTAGAGAATTATCAAAATGTACCATTTTTTCACTAAAATTGGTTCGATTCCAGTGTAGAAAGCCGGTGTAATCATATGAGGAAAACTAGATTTTCAGGCACCGAGAATTTTCCTTAATGCCGGATTCAGGGCTAGTTATTATACTGTTGCTTCATTCACGTACAGTGGAAGACAATCCAATCGGAGACCTTAATTCCAAACCATGCTAACTCCAAACTATATGAAATATCAGTAAAGGGCATATCTTTTTCGTGTGCATTATACCTATCTTTAATTGGTTTTTAATCAAAATACAATAATTTGACTGTGAATATTAACAAATTTCGGATATAAATAAATGCACACAATGAAGATATTAACTGTTTTTGCTAATTCTTACATTTTGGAGTTAGCATGGTTTGGAATTCAGGTTCCAAATTATCGTAGAATCACCCTTCCTATTGCGGTGGAGTTACCTGTGGGCTGAAAATCTGCCACTGTCGATTCAAACAGACAGAACGAATGCCACATTAAGGCCACATTACACATGTTCTCTTATCTCAGAGAAATTTAGAATATCGCCACCTCAAGGTAGTGAAATGTAACTAAACGATGGCGGTTTTCATAATACACCGACATAAATGTCGAAATGTGCTGAAAATGGAAGCACACTTCGCAATGTGTACAATTAACATAGCCAAGTATTATTTACTTCTCGCTATACATTATTACAGACACCGCTTATTAAAGTAGTTTCAGAAATATTTAACAGATGGAGGGTTAATACTGGCACATTTAATACCGCCAGTAATATGCCAATAACAATTAAGTAATTATACCATGAGAAAAAAGTTAGGGGACCCGAATTCGAAACCATGCTAACTCCAAACTTTATAAACTAGCAATAAAAAAGTAACATATTTTTTCTTGTGCATTTCCTATCTGTTTTAAATATATATTAATTAGTAATTAAAATACAAATTTTTAATCCCGTAAGTATCACACTTCAGATATAAATTAATGCATACAGTAAAGAAATTTGTATATATTTTTACCAATTCTTAAATTTTTAAGTTAGCATGATTTGGAATTCAGGTCCTTATTTACATTAATTACGTCAGTAGCTGAAACCTACAGCTGTTAAGAAAAATTTTTGTTTTGGGAACTTGAATAAATTAAAATGTATGTACTCAATTACTAGTTATATTACATTATGAAAAAATCCGCGGGTACTGACATGTGGGCTAACCTTCAAGAATAACTGTGTCATCGAGCAGAAAGCAGCTGCTCATTGGCTCCTCGCTGACACAGTGATGTAGCATGATTGTACTTTAATTTAGTTACTCCTTTATTATTGTATAATACTACCCCAGGAAGAAATAAGTCAAGGGCCAACTGCAAAGGTGATATGAACTTACAGCTGTTGGATGCTAGCTTGTTCCCAAACAAAAACGAGAATTTTTCAGCTCCCTATTAGTTATTTAATACTTCTGAAACTTCTTTGATACTGTGTGAGTAAGATTATTTATGCATGCTTCGATGTATGCTCACATTTTCAGCACATTTATACTTTTGAAGCACTGTATTATGGAATCCAGCACCGTTTGGTTACGTTTAACTACAGTACTGTGGAACGTTCCTTAATCTATTTTAAATAATTGAGTAAGAAAATCGTATGTGACATCAAGTGAGTGCGACTTCTGGTTTGTGGCGTGAATCCGCATGTCGCATGCTATTGTTAAATGTTTGTCACGAACTGTTTCCTGCAACCTAGTTCCTGTACCTGGTCCCCACATAGCAAAATTGTTTTCTCGAGCGTAGCTGGATTTAGTAGCCTATCACGACTGCACAATACATTTTTGATAAGGCCAGCAGAGTCTTCGCAATGAAGAAAGATTATTGCCGTCGTCACGACCCATCAAAGGAGAGCACTCGATCCTGATGACATTTCTTCCTTGCAGAAGATACGAGACACGTATCTGCTAATGGTAAAAAGTAGGTTAGTCGTCTGACTATTCTTATTGGTCAGTGCTCTAGTTTCCGGAACTATATAACTGCTCTGATAATTTCTTCGTGGGACGTTATCCTCTTCTAAAATGATTAACTCCTTAACGGAATATCCCCATATTTGGCCCAAAACAATTTCTTCGAAAAAAAAAAAAATCTGAAGTGAATTTAGTATATGATTCACTCATCACAAATTTTTCTCTTTTTATTTGATCTCTGAAAACATAAACCGAGTTAATCGAAACATGGTGTGCACAAGTACTGTACAAATTGTGGATGTTAAATGGAAATAACAGCGCTGTCAACAATACACAATTCTGTAAGGTAGTACCAACGACGTTATCATGATTATAAATTACTGTTCGCCATCAAGTAAAACGATTCCTATAAAATAAATTGAAGAATTATATCTGCCGGACTGATTTCGTTCGGAAACGGTTTCCCGATCTATAAATTATGTAATATGTATTCACCATTTAAGTGTAAGTAAAAGTTATGTATAATCATGTCATTGATGGTATAATTACTTACGTTTTTCTAGACAGGTTGAAAACGATACTCATTGCTGCATTGAACCGTAGATGTTTAACGTACTGAACATTTTTTGCTAACTAGGCAACATTCGCACGTAATGGAGTACGTCCATAAAACTGTTAAGTATATAATGTACACCCACTGTATGAATCTGTTGAAGATCACCGTAAATATATATGTGGTTCAACAAAGTTTTATCCTTTACAAATATATTCTTTCGCAGTCTTCGAAAAATAGTTCCTAGTGCCTTATCGCTCACTAGTCCATTAAATTGGTCGTATCATTAAAATGAACTATTGTACGTAAATATTTCGTCAACATAAATACGATTATTCATAATTTTTAAACAACATTCTAAACTTTCCTTGAGTTGTCATTAATTTTAAGGATAAACTGATTATTGGCACGTTACAGTTTTTATCTGAGTATAAATTATATTCACAATGCGCATGTATCGTGTATCTTCTGTAATGTGCAGCAGAATTTAAAATTCCGTAAAACAATCAACTGCTTCGTACTAACTTCGAAAATAGAAGTTAGTTTGGTATTGTTGTATTGGTTACAGATCTTTGCTATGTCACGGTTTTATCTGTGTAGTTGGGAAAATTATTAATAGCGTCAGTGGCTATCAGTTCGTCAGCTTGCTATGTGAGCTCACAGAATTAGTATAGGGTATCTCTAGGACTACAAAAACTGATATTCGGGGCAACTGTTTTATTCCACGATCTGGAAGCAGTTCTTTTAATATTTATTGTTACATAAAAGTGCTTGGGGTACTTTACATTCTGTCGTGTTAAAGTTACTGCCATTATCACCTGGTTACTAGGCCAAAGAAACGGTATTTTATAATTTTGTCATAACGAAAAAATATCTTATACAAATATAAGACCAATACAACAATCTACTGTAGCTGTGATTCAAAGTAATAGACGTTTATGTCACGATAAGTTGCACTTTTCATTTACGACGTTATTGTTAGAACGTGCAATATTTCTTACGTCTCATCAAAGGAATCATTCAAATTTAATTTTGTGTATTCAAAAAATCGATGTTAACACTAAGAAAAAGAACATCGATTGTTGGAGTGTTTTATGCAAAAATACATAGTTTATTTTTGCGATACAAGAATATGAAAACTTTTTACAGTTTATCGATTTATTCATGTCTACGCATGTCCCTATCATATTGCCATCGTTTAAAAAATAGTCAAGGAAAAATATTATCACATCAAAACTAAAGGTTACGAGATATACGGATCCAATTTTACATACATTACTATAAATATATTTCAGTATAACGAATGTTGAAAATTACATACGAACATTTACAACTCTTTGTTACAAATTTACGAATTTGGCTCAGATCACTATTACAGAACCTCTATATCTTCTAATTTATTTATTTTTATTTCTGTACTTTTAAAAAAAATTGATGTGTATCGGTCCATTTTGCGGTCGCAAGTATGCTAAATATTTTGGAAATCTATGAATATATATTTTTGGATAGGTTAGCTGCGCAATTGTACCTACTCCTTCCTTGTAAAGCAGACTAAAAATTACTTCAGATTTTGTTGAAGTTTCCGTTAGAAAATATGTTGTTTATAACTACCGTACATTACCAGTTAGGGAAAGTAAATTACGGATACACAAGATTTTCTGAGCGTTATCAACAACTTGCACATTCTTTGCCGTTCCTAAAAGATGTCAATAATATTCACACTTCGAATTATAATTTCATTCTAAGAAGAGTATTACCTCTTTGAAGCATTCAAGAGGTCAAAACTATTTTATATATATTCCATTTATTTTATATTTTTTATGATACACTACTAAGTACTAGTGGTCTGGCCACTCGCCTCCCACCAAGGCGGGACGGGCTCGATCCCCGGTATAGGAAACGTGGCAGCCGCTACTGTTGACCGGCGAGTTTTCTCGGGGTGCTCTCATTTATCGTACCCCTGCATTCCACAGATGCTCCATCTATAGGATTTCATTTCATGTCATCCCTCATTTATTTGTGGTCCTTCAGGTTGGTGGTTGACAATGGGCTACTACGCTATCCTGTAATCAGAATCATGACTGTAACTGTGCTATGAGAATCCTTAGAGGCATGCGGTTTCCTGGGCCTAATCGTGTTGTTTGTGTTTATCTATTTTGCTATTAAGTACTACTCTTGTGAGAAAAGTGTAAAGTATGTGTAACATAATTGTATAAAAATTAAAAATTGTAATTATAAGGATCTAAATTTTTCATATTTCGTAATACCACTTTTAAGAAACGGTGTAATTACACCACGTGTATCTTCGTGACAAAATGAATTTTACTAAGTTCCATAAAAATTCACTAAGGGGTTCGCAGATGACGTCACAATTTTCAATTTCATAATAAATTCCCAAGAAAAATTAACTAAACATGTAAACACTCAGTGAAAGCAAACAAGGTGTCATATTCATGAGAAACTTCTTCATGAATTTTCTACGACTTTAAAAAACATTTGGGATGGTGTATACTTTTATAACTTTTTTTTTTCGTTACACAAAATCTATGGTTAAAGGCTTCATCATTGTATTCAAAAGTTTACAAAAATAGTTTTCAATGTGTTTCCGTGATTTCATCACATTTTGTATTATGTAAAATCACAATCGCAAAACCATGAAAATCCTTAAAACTCAGAAAACATTTTTTTTGCCTCTTAAACAGCTTTAAACTTGAATTCAACGTTAGCATTGCTCGATAAATCTGCAAACGGGTTCTGTGTGACTGAGTGAAGCGTTATGATTACTGCGAAAGCTGTAACTACAGTATTTGAATAATTTCATCGAAATATCAGAACTCCTCGTAATTGTGGTTTTTAAATAATTTTTTTCAGTGATGTTGTTTGACAAACTGACGTGGTTTGCAGGATATAAGCCATTGCTAGCGATTGTTGCTGAGTCGGGAAAAGGCCACAATAACATAAAGCAACTAAGTACGAGAAGATGAGCAACGAAAAAAACTAGGAACAAACCAAGGAAACCAGAAATGGCTGTAGTCGACAAACACGCGAGTAATTCTGAAAAAGGAATAATGTTGTTATACAATATGTATCTAAATCATACTGACAAACGTTAGCAGATGTTTGCTGAGGTGAAAATAGAATGTTTGATGACGGGAACCCATGTCCCAGCTCACATAGGAAGCACTGCAGACGCTTCCAAAGTTTGAGGAAATACAAACAATTGTTATAATATTTAGGAAACTACTTGCTTGACAGAACTAATTTCTGGTTACGAAATAGTTTTACAGAATGCAATAATTAATAACGTGTAGGATTTGTACATGTAACACACCTCAATCAAGTTGAAAGGGGGTGGCACTACCCTTATATCCTTGAAAAATACAGGGTGTTCGAAAAGTAATGCATCAAAATGAAACCACGCGAGGGGGTGGGGTTTGTGACCAATTTGAGATGGGGAACCCGTGTCCGGAAACGAACCGTTACGCCCCTGTGAGCAAATTTAATTTCAGGTAAGTCTGGCAACGTCGCGCAAGCTGAAAGACATGATTTGACGGCTGGTTCTTGAGTGGCTTCGTC
>PNEQ01078268.1:0-10717 GCA_003012365.1 Medauroidea extradentata | reverse complement strand
CTTGATTTCGCAACAGTCAAATACATAACTAAAAGAAAAAAGTACATGACTTACCTGATACAAAACTGCTGGTGCAAACTTTCGTATGTAGGCTTCTTCAGTTTGCCGACACACTAGAAATGTTGCTTCGAGTGTCTTCTTTTCGGAAGCTATTTATTTGCTTTCAAACACAAATAAACTTATCGAAAATACTGATTCCCGTCTCTATTACATTTATTTTATAAGACACACGAGTATAAATTTAAGTGAAGTCGGTAAAAACACTTGTCACTTCTCATTTGCACTACTCCAATAATTACAACAGTATTATGACTAAGGTGAAGTTAGTTCTATCCCCTCTCCGCTCGTATTATATTACGATTTATGTAATTATCACGCAAGTTCATTACTGCATAAAGCTCTCTCGTGCTAAAAGTTAAAAATATTTCATTAAATGCCACGCCCACAAACGCAACTTCACATGTAAACACAACCCAGTATAAACCATGGTATAAACAACGAATTGAATCATGGGTACACCGAAGATCTGTATACGCATGAACGGTCATCTGTACTGTCTGTTCTGTATGTTCTGGACGATCTGTGGACGTGTGAATCCGGCTTAACACCATATTTTTTCTATGATGTTGTTATCGGACATTATATCTTAAAGCTACACACTTCTGTAAACAAGCAGTTTGGTGGTTCTTAAGACACTCTCAATATACGTGCTTTAGCTGCTGCTTTTATTGAACCCGTATCTCTTTTTTGCAATATCATGCCAAATGTCAAACCAATAGCTATTAAATCTCGATGGCACACTGAATCGGACAAGAAATTTATAGAAATAGATGTCGAAAAGTTGCTAAGAGAAGAGATAATAGAAGAAAGTTTTTCGCCATGGAGAGCACAAGCTTTAGTTGTTGAAAGCGAAAATCACAAAAAAACTAAGGGTCTACTCTGAAACCATAAACCGGTTCACACATCTTGATGTGTGTTTCCGTCGCCAATGATTGGTGATGTGGTGAATGAAGTAGCTAGAAATGTAGTTTACAGTTTAATCGACTTGTGGAGTGCTTACCATCAAATGCCTATACAAGAGGAAGCTAAATTGTATACTTCCTTAGAGGCTGGTGTAAACTGTATCAATTCAAACTAATACCTTTAGGAGTAATTAATGCTATGACAGCTTTTCAAAGATAGATTGATAAGATTATCTCTGATGAAAATCTAATTGGAGTAGCAGCATACTTGGATTATATTACAGTTAGTGGTAAAATCAAGAAGAGCATGACTCTGATCTCAAGAGTTTTTTGGATACAGTTTCAAAATATGGACAAACTATAAATAACGAAAATTCTTGCTTCTTAATACATTCTATCAACTTTCTTGGGAATATTGTGAGTAATGATTCTATACATACAGACCCAAACCCCTATGGCCACTCCAAGAACTACCTCTGCCAACGAGTGTAAGTTCGAAACTCTGGCTCCTAATTGAAGGCCTATCGCTGATAAGCCTAGGAGGTACACTAAAGAAGATATGCTATTTATAGAATCTGAGGTTAATGGACTTCTAATGGAAGGAATTATTGAACCTAGTCGGTCTCCATGGCATGCCCACATAGTAATGACTGGAAATTAAAATCACAAGAAAAGTATAGTGACTGACTAGTCACAGACAATGAACCACTTTGCATTACTTGATGCTTGCCCCTTGCCGAGGATCGAAGACATTGTGAACAAAGTTGCAACTTTTCATGTGTTCAGTACTTTAGACTTACGCAGTGCTTATCACCAGATTCCCATTAAAGATGTAGAACAGTTCTATACTGCATTTCAAGCTTGCAGAATACTCTACCAGTTTCGTAGCATTCCATTTGGAGTTACAAACGGAGTTGCTAGCTTTCAACTGGTTTTTGACAACATTATACAACAAGAATGTCTGGAAGAAACTTTTGCTTATATCGATATGTAACTGTGTGTGGTCTAGATCAGGTAAAGCACGACATAAATCCTCAAAGGTTTCTGGTAGTGGTTCACAAATATAATCTGACTTAAACTGAGGAAAAATGTGTCTACTCTGTTGAAACAATATAACTGCTGGGTTATACAAAAAAAGGGTACAATTAAACCTGATCCTGAAAGACTTCAACCATTGTTATCCCTTGCTCTGTCTCATGATATTTTTTCATTGCACCTGGTAGTTCACATGTTTTCTCACTAATTAAATGGATTCCACGGTTCTCTGACAAGATTTACCATCTTGCACATTGCAAATCTCTTCCCCTCCCAAATGAAGCATTGGATGCTTTCAAGTTTCTAAAAGTTGAAGTTGCAGTTTCAGCAGTACCTGCTATAGATAACAATATTCCCTTTGTTGTGAAAAGGGATGCATCTGACCATGTCATCGTAGTTGTACTTAATCAAAATGGGAGAACTGTTGCATTCTTCTTAAGAATCCTATCCAAGGTTGAGGAGAGACATTCGTCAGTTGAAAAGGAGACATATGCCATAGTGGAAGCACTAAAGTAATGGAGACATTATTTGTTAGGGCACCACTTCCAACTTGTAACTGATCAGAAATCGGTCTCATTTATGTTTGACAGTATGAATGCAAGCAAAATAAAAAATGATAAAATCATGAGATGCCGTGTAGAGTTGTCTTGCTACAGCTATGATATTTTATATCGCCCTGGTAAAGAAAATACAGTCGCAGATACACCATCAAGGATCTGTGGTTCTACTCCTGGAAGCCCTTTACTAGACCTTCATAGTTCTCTATGCCATCCTGGTGTGACCCACATGGCCTATTTTGTGAAACGCCGAAATTTACAATATTCCGTTGAGGATTTCCGCAAGATAACATTTTCTTGTCCTACATGTGCTGAATTGAAACCTAGATTCTGTCGAGACTATTCTGTTAAACTTATTTAGGTTACCAGCCCCTTTGAAAGACTAAACATTGACTTCAAACATTGCCTTCAAGTTCTAAAAATCGCTATATGCTGACAGTAATGGACAAATACTCTAGGTTTCCTTTTGCTTTTCTTTGTACTGATACGACAGAATCTACTGTTATCAGGTACTTATGGTAACTATTTAATATTTTTGGGATTCCTGACTATATACATTCGGATCAGGGCTCATCATTCATTTCATGTGAGCTGAGAACCATCCTACATTCAAGGTGAATTGCCACCAGTCGTACTTCTGATTATAATTCTCGAGGCAATTGTCAGGTCGAAAGATACAATGGTATTATTTGGAAATCAGTTCTGCTGGCCCTGAAATCAAAAGAAAGGGTACACGCCATTTACCCGAAAACCGTTTTCCCGGAAGCATCGGGAAAATGACTGTTTAGGAAAATAAATTTCGGTAAATAGACTTTCCGTGAAGTTGAAGGTGATGCTGAAAAATTCGGGTAAACGACTTTCGGGTAAATGACTTCCGGCAAAACGAATGCACAATTAAATTTTTCGGGGAAACGATTTTCGGGAAAATGAGCGTTTGAAAAGAAACTGCTGTCGTATGAATTTCGGCGAAACGACTTTCGGCAAAACGACTTCAGGCGAAAAGATTTGTGGTTACTGTGACATTGTGGATTTTATAGCAAGGTGCTAACATTTTCGGCGAAACGACTTTCGGGAAAACGACTTTAGAGGAAATAACATTTGTTTATGGCCGCATTTTTCTCTGGTGGCGTGTATGGCACTAAACCACTCTGTTTAGTTAAGATTTAGACATAGGTGGCACGACGAACACATTTCTGGAAATACTAGAATTGCTATCGTTGTGATGGCCCCCAAGTTCAATAAAATGCCAACAGGTAGCGCTGAATGTACATCCGCACTTTATTCAGAGAGAAAAATTATTTCGCCTCTTCTGCTCAGCAGCACATAACTCCTTTAACTAAAGGCAGATTGAAAGGTAAAATAGTGTGATTTATTTTAATAGCTGTAGCTAAAAATCGATTTGACAGTGATATTACAAACGCCAAAACTTAGTGCCGGACACTGGGAAGTTAATGGTAAGAGTATCGTCCACCTTGTCCGTTGAGATCGGTGTGATAGGCCACAGATGTTTTGGATATTTTCACGTACTTAAACAGCTATAATTCTCCTGGAAATCAATGAAGAAAATGGTAGTAAATGGACCAGAAACTTGACATACGCACATAACTCAAGTTATTTATTCTAAACTAAATCCACAAATGCTAGCAGGTAAAGAAAAAAGTGGATAAATTGTGTGTAGAAGGTACAAAAACTATGCTTTTCAATATCACGTTGGGAATTTTTTTCTCGTTATGACTAAATACTAAATAATTACTGACATATGTTGTTATTAGACAGACAATTTTTTTAATGAGAAAATGCCAATATCTTTGAATGTTTCTCGCATTGGGACAGAATAACGTACTGTATTGTTGTGTACATACGCCATTACAATATTATGTCGTCCTAGAAATACGTATTTCCAATATACATCATTAAAAATACAATTGCACAAACGATTATAAATAAATTTGTGAACATTCCTTATTCTATTAATAATTATTAATATCCTCAATATTTTAAACTTCAATTACTAAATAATAGGTTGTAGCTTAATTCTCCGTAAATCCATTCAATGTACCACCTTATTGATGCAGTAACTCAGTGTACTTTTCGCTTTAAATATCTTTATATTATAAGAATTATAATGTTTAGTTGTCATTCACTTTTATATAAGTAATGAGTGCCCCCCTCACACATTCGCCCACCTATCACTCATTAACTCACAGCTCGAAAGGCTGAATCAAGAATCATATATCTTAAATTGTAGCTTGATGTAGGACCCCATTTTACTTTTTTAATTAAAATATCAAGGGGCTGAAAAATGGTGTAACATGTTTTTGAGGTTTAAACCAGATCTAATTAACATGAAGGGTTACTACTATGGTATTTGCTCCAATTTTTTGTGTGAAGATACATAAAAATAATTTAAGGAATTTCGAGATTCAATAATTGATAGGCTGAACAAACGTAAAATATGTATTCCAGATATCATCAATAGCTTGATAATATGGCAAATAAGCAATACAATATTTCATTTTAAAAAAACGCTGAGTACATAAATATCTAAAACTAGATTTTATGTTTCTCTTTTAATCCGAAAATTAGCGGTGAGGTAGGACGTGGGCATCTCTATTATGTCTATATTACGTAGGTCAGCAGTCTTCTGAAGCATGACCCATGTCCTTTCCCTGGCGAGGTCATGTTGGATTTTAGCACTTCGAATTTTTGCTGGTCAGCATGTATTATCCGCTCTTGCATTACAGTCTTTTTCTGTTTCTCACGCAATTACATTATGATGATCCACCATATTTAACCATACCAAACAGTGCGTATCGATTTCTCTTCAATAGGTTATTTACCAATAGAAATAACTTTTTGATTACTTGCATATAAGAATACGTTCTAATGATGAAACACAAAAACTATTATTTACATTAAAATTATGCAAGACGAAATCCTTGTAATTTACAAAAAAAATGTGCAAAATAAGCCCCAATTTCGGTAAACCAATTCCGCATTATAGTAACGCGAAGAATAATGGGAAATTCACGTTGAGTTTAGTAGTTGCGACAACTAACACCATAGTTCTTGAGACGACGTGGAAGAGATCACCGCTGTTGGAGGCGAGTGCTCTAACAACTTGGTCACTGTAGCTCTGAAAGTCACATTGTTGAAGGAATATTCTTGGCAAAAAAAAAACTAAATATAAAAAACCTAATTTACTATAGTCTTGACATGGATGTGTGAACTTACAACTAACACTAGATATCCTATCTAGTACCATGTTAGACTTCATTTTTCCAATGAATGTTGCTGTAGTCGGATCACACTTGACATACTACTGAGCCACTTCAGTTTGAGACATGCAAAAATAAATGTTCAGTATTGAGTTAGGATTGTGCAGTGTGCATATTGATCGTACCGATTGGTAGCCCAATAACGTGCATACTGTTCGGGTAACCTTTTCGTCGTTGCCTGGTCATCCAACGTATTGTGCGGCGTTCCAAATTCGGCTCAGATGAATTTCCATTAGTATTTTTCTGGCCCATTAAAAATTACCCAAAGGTGAAACTAATATCATTTTATTTATAAATTAAGCTTTTATTTCATAGCTTACATACTACATTTACTAGGTAAAACATGGTTTCCACATTACTATGACCAACATATACATGTCCTAGATCACGGCCATAGAGGAACAGGTCTGGGCACTTGGAGTTGAAAATTGACTCTCATGTGACTTATTGGTGCCATTAGCACACTGGTGTTATTTTAACATTGCGTAAATTAGAACTGCGAGTAGCAAATTCGTGCCGGAGCCGCTAGTAGCTCTGGTAGTATGGCACTGGACACTATGGGTCGGATTCATAATCCCAACTTGAGAAAGAACTTCGTCAAGACAGTCTTGTTTCTTAAGAAAACGTTTTCCCAACACCAGTTGCATAGTCGGTGTCGAGAAAATAGCTTCATGAAGTCAACGAGCTTGCATACGTGCTACTTCCGGCTTGACGAAGTAAATGCTTAAGTGGCCGAAGACACATTAACATACAAGACTACACGCGAGTTGGAAATAAATTTTGTGCTTTCTGCTTTGTTTCACTGACAGTTCCGTCACACCTACGTTCATCGCTTTCTATTTTATTTTCATGATGCCTGGGTTATGTTCGCGGCATTACCGCCTATGGAGTTAAAAGTATTTCTTGAAATACTGAAAGAATATTGGGATGTCATATAAAATAAAAAAGAATAACCAATTTACACACACACATTTTTAGTAGGTAACGCTTGCTGCATCGTAATGAAGATCAGTTATGCTGTAGTTTTTTTGCCATAATAAATACTGAAATAATTTTCAGCTTTCTTTATTGATATAACTATTTTGATATTACGATACTTTAGGTTAGCAACTTAGTGGACTGTTATTGCTGAATACAAAGACGAATATATTTCTAACCACTTGTTTGATTGCCAGTTTGGTTAACAGTAGAACATTTAAAAGTACTATATTTTATAAATAATCTAATTTGTTTGTATTGAATAGGAATTTGTGAAGTCATATGAGAGCGACTTTACCAAGACGTTGCTTAAGCTACGACTATGAATCCCACTTAATTATATTAACAGAAAATCACAATATCTTTTGTAGCAATTTTTTTCATAACTATACTCAACTGAAGTTGCATTGCCTACGGAATCACTTTCGCCATTAGCAAAAACTATCTATATTTGCTTTATTTCACGTCGTTAGTCATCTCGCAAGCGAACTTGGCCAAAACATTCTTGTTTGCAGACTTAAGGATAACCTCGACGTCTATGCAACACGAACTTCTCAAGCAGTGACTATGCAACAGAAATATTTGCGTTCAAGCCACTATAAAAAAAGATTGTCTTTGTCGAGGCCATGTGTTTAAGAAAGCTCCTAAGAAAGGTTTATGACATTGAATAGGAATTTGTAACGTCATACGAGAGCAACTGGGCCAAGACGTTGCTTAAGTTACGAATATGAATCCCTCCCTATATTGCATTGTTAAAATAACACTTCATTACTAGTGGTGCTTTCAGTCATAAATGGGTCAACTATATAGCGTTGTTAGATAGGCTAGTGTCCAGACCTGTAATTCTAAGACAGTGATTCAAGATATTATATTATTACGCTTCATATTTCCATATGATCTTTGAAAGAACTGTGCAATGGGAGTTCATGACTAGATTCAGTTTCTTGGACGTACTCCATTGCAAAATTGAACGACTGTCAAAGAAAAACTAAACAACTAAAAGAAATGTAACTGCCCCTTTTTTATATTAGGGCGTTACACGGGATTTCGAGCACTGCGCTGGACAGTGCAGACACCTGATTATGGTGTCTCTAGGCCCGTGATGGTAAAAGGCCTGAATGTGGATATGTCGGGTGTCACAATTAACAAGATCGTTATACGTTACGGTGCGCATCTCACCAATTTATTGACATGTTAATGTCCCACACACTATACAGCAAGGGTGACGTCGCTGTGGGGCACTCACGCGTGCTCGCCGGCGGCCCATGCTTAGGTCTCTAGCCTACATGCGTCTCGAGTACTCGTGCTCTCATTACTGCGCGACTACGTCTACTCACGCGGACGTCTTACCACACTTGTCATGCTAGTACTAAAGGCACGGCTGACTGCTCGCACTGCTAACTAGCCACTGACATCACAGCACGTCTTACTGCGCGGGCGTCTAACTGAACACCCTTACAACACGTCATGCCTCGCAGACTGCTAACTACGAACTGTCTCGCGCTCTGAGCGCGGCGGGGGCGGGCCGGCTAGCACGCGGATGACGCCTGAGTTGTCGCCTGACGGCAACTAGCCAATGGCATGCGGCGAGCTACTGGGTGTAGCGAACTAAACTACACACTGGGTGTCCACAATTACTTACAGTCCCTTACAATCACCCTCCTTTTTGAAGAGTGGAGCCCACAGCGACACTCAATGTAAACACACAGATACACAACCCAGATACACGTACAAACACAAATGAATCAAGACTACTGTTGAGCTGCTGAACTTGGCTCACTGGCACTAGGCCACACAACTTTTACCTCAGAGGCTGTTACGCCTTTCAAGTCTGTAGAACTGTTATTCATGAACTTAACCAAGTAGCATTTCTTAAACACGATCACTAGAACAACTATAGTAATACTGAGAATACACACAAAACAAACATTAAGAACACTAAGAACATCAGCTACACTGGCTTCAGGCTTATTTACAATGTGCTTGATCTGACTATATGGTACACTGTATTCATTTCTCTGTAAATACTCGTCAATTTCAGACAGCATAGCTTTATCTATAGTTAAATTTACTTTTAACCAACTAAATACTTTTTCTGGATTGACGTTAAACTGAAATTCTGGTACATGTAAAATAGGATAAGTGACATTCAAATATATTACATCATTGACTGTAGCAAGAGCTTTAAAACGATTAGATATCAAATCACAGTGAGAAGAATTCTCAATCATTCCAGTACCAAATATTGTTTTCGTTATGGGAGGCAATGTCAGCTTTGTACTTCTGCACACAAAGGTAATATCTAGGGGATCAGTTACTGCAAACAACCAAGTATAATGAACTCTTTTCAAAAAGGGTTTTGTCAATTTCACAATGTTTGAAGAACACAAATTACTCACATTCTTACCTAAAAACAAATACGTTTCACAAGATGGCTCACTTCTATCATATAGCACGAATTCAGTTTTGCATAGAGTAATATCATGTGTCCTGCAATTGTCCAAATCCTTACTGTTCAACAAGCTATAGTAATTCCTATCAGAACTCAGTAACAAGAAATCGTGGGTGATAAATTCACCATGTTGCATCAGAATAGAAACAAAGACAGGGTAAGTGTGAAGGTCATATAACTCAAAATTTGTTATTTCATTTCCAAGCGGTACCTCAATTAAAAAGCCTTAACAAATCATTATGAACTACTGCTTGTACTGTTGACAAACCATAATAGATATACAAATTCTCAGCTTCAACTGGTACTATCATGTGAATAGGCAATGTGACACTATCGCTTATCATTTTCAAAATATCCAGAAACATAACAGGCTTGATGAGCACACTACTCAGCTTATGGTTAATACTACTTTCAATAGCTTGACGTAAATTACTAGATTCAAAACGAGCATTGGTAAGTGCTTCACTAGCACGTAAAAGTATACCTTGCAAATCTATTTTAGAATGCATGACAAATGCATTTTGTAACAACTTCTCTACATCATGGATGACATTTTTGTACTAACTCTCATAGTGACTAACATAATCAGTAGCAATTTTGCGAACTAACTTACTGTTATCTACAATGCGGTTTTCCAAGTTTCTCAAAAGAATTACATTATTTGCTACATCAGAAGCTATACTTCTAGAATTAAAATCAACATTTTCAAGACGTTTATTTAACTGTTCCACATCATCAGAAGTTGCTGTACCAAACATGGCTTTAATTACTTTACCACCTATATCAAACAAACCTCGTTTCTTTCTTATTTTAACATTACGGTCTGGAAGCAAGTACGTGAAACTATCAACTTCTGTTTTGAAATTATCATATGCACTACACAACTGAGATAAAGCAAGATTAAAATTATTATCATAAACACTAGAATCTATATTATCATGAGACTCATTTTGATGCACGCCGTATACTAGATCTAACATATCACCTAATAAACTACATTCTTGAGACAAGGCAGAAATATTAAAATTTATTACAACTAAGTACTCACTGTCTGACACAATAACATCACTTTGACGATCAAACACTATACCTATATTGGACTGTCGCACTTGGATTTCAGATGCTAGAGCAAAACAAAAAATATTACACAACACTATACACACGTTAAACATTTTCAAGGACGTCTTCGTAAGTTGTAGGGCACGGGGGTTCTCACGGGTGACGATGGTGGTTTAGGGGAGGGAATCTTCGTTACGGCTCGGCGTCGGGGTGGTGTACCGACAGGATCTGCGGCTGACTGAGTCGCAGGAGGTTGTAGCTTCTTCTTGACTGCAGGAGGAACTGGAGGTTGCTTCCGGGGTCTTCCTCTCGGACGGTCTTGGTCATCAGGTACAGAAGGCGGCTTGGCGATACCTGTGTACGGCTTGACTCGGTTCACATGAACAATGATGGAGC
>PNEQ01078266.1:0-18532 GCA_003012365.1 Medauroidea extradentata | reverse complement strand
GCAACCTCTATTGTAACTTCCTTGTACATAGTAGCTTTAGAAATTTTATTGATATCTGTATAATACTGTGCTAAGTTTGCTAAACAATGTGTAATTATGTATTTGTATAGTGAGAAATCTCTTGACATGTTCCATAGCCCCGTGGCTCCGCCACACAGGTGGGCTCAACGGAATGAAATATAAATAAATAAATAAAAAATAAATAAACCAATGAATAGCGCCACTTCTGTCTTCATTACGTCTTCCACAATGGATGTTGACCACTTCCAGACATTTTAATAATTGTACTGGCCAGTAAAGTGAACAGCCTGCGGCGTGCTGTTAAGGTTTCACAAGATGGCTGCTATAATTGTGGGGGCACGGTATTTAGTTAGAACAGCGGCTCTGGATATATACAAGCCCGAACAGATGATTGGTTGAACGTACGGGGAAGAACCCAAGCAGCACGTAGGATTGGTTGCACGTACTTGGAAGAGCATGTGTGGCGTTTGGTTAAGGTTTCATTATCTCGGGAAGCTTAAAAATTAATTTTTTTGTGGGTGTCATAAAGTTATATGTGTAACTTAAGTAAATGTTCATTATTTTTTATGTTAGATGTGGGTTACCTTTCTTCAACATAACCTTTTAAAATAGGATTTATTAACGTAGATGTAAATGAGTGAGAGCTAAGGAAATTTAAAAAATGAAACTTCTACGCGGGAAAACTTAGGCTAAGTTAAATTACAATTTACAAATCTAAAGATTGAGGTATATCAGTTTGTTTTTACTTACCTATAATTAGAAAAACTATGCTTGTTAATGAAATGTACTGCTGTTCATTGTTCAGTACATTTTAATTTTTTGATATTGTTTTGAATTAATATGCCCGCATATTTGCGTACTGTATGAACCGATATATTTATTTTACAATATTCGTTAAACATTCATTAAGACTAGAAGTGCATAACATTTCTATTCATATTAATTTCGTTAAGGAAAATTCCACATTCACACAATCCTATTGATACCATGACACCACACCATGTCCGTAAAAAAAAAATAAACCAAATGATTTGTATCAGCAAAATTGGTAGGATCAGCCACAAATGTTTCAGTATTGGCAACATCTGCAGAATGTGGTTTGAACCCGTCTCTAATTTCTATGCTGCCACATTTCTATTACATCGCACGAACATAACCCAAGCTTAGCTGAATAGACAGAGTTGTTAAGTCAGTTGTTTGCCAAAATTTTGCCGACTCCTAAGCACAATATATTGGACTGTTTAATGCAAAAATGGCTTGTAAATTTTGAATTTTTGTGGAGTCATTTAAAAAAATTGATCGGAAAACAGTGTTGCTAAGGGTTTGTGAACTGAAAGAAGCCATTTTGGTCTCTTTCACAGTAAATACAAGGGCATGCATCTGTGTAACTTGGTGTTTAGTTTGTAAATAGTATATACGTTTTCAGTGCTAGAATTTACAGTTTTTTCATTATGTTATCGTGAAGTGTGTTTCAATTTCGGCATTTTTTTGACAGTTTTACATATTTTGTATTCTTCAAATGAAGGGATACTATAAATAGGAAAAGTGGATAATATCACGTCTTAGGAGCTAATGTGGTACATTGTCATTTTTACACTATCCTCAAAATATGCAGATGTTTGTATCTGTTACAAACTTTCAGATAGAAACTACATTAATAAGAGAGTGGCAGATAAAATTAAAAATGTAAGAGAACATTACATTCTTGTTCATCGTGGCACGTTGGAACTCAAGGGCTGAGTCTGCCTGCATTGTTAAAACAGATGCTGCAGTTGAATGACTTCTCTTGCATACGGGGTACTTCTGACAGTAAATTTTAATCTATTTCTGCTGCATTTGTCATGTTTTTGCATTGTAACAATGCACAAGAGTATTTCTTCTACAGTACCAGCATTTCTATTTGTTATTATGCATGAGAGAAACAAGTGCATGGCAAGTTGTTGTAGCATTTATTGTAAATTTTCTGCAATTTATTTTTGTCTTCTTACTTTTATTTTCTTTTTCTGAGGGCAATACGGGAAAATGTGTGAGAAATTTACGGGAAATTGAATAAAAACCATAATACTTAGGAATTTCTATCAACGTAGTATTAAGTAAAACATAAAATATTACTGTACGAACTATATGATGGGATATAAATTGGTTGTATGTATATATTATTGTCCTTACGTGTTGTTTCCACAGAGGTGTTCAGGAAGGTGTTGATCAGCACCATAGTGCGGTGGGCTGAAGAAACGCAGATTGAAACATCGAAACTTGTCAGAGAAATGTTCAGGTAAAATTACTGCTTTATCAGCAGCTGACTAATATTTTGTGAAGAATAGTTTTGTGAAATAGTTTCTGTAATTTAAACCCCTGATGATCCCGAGTATGTTCAGTTACGTATGGTACGCTGTACATGAGGGAAGTTATGATTGGTACTGCTCAAGGCTGGAAACTAGCTCCAATAAAAGAAATCGTCCTTACCCATTTAGTACTTATTAGCTATATCAACACACTGTCGGTTTATATAGTCCGTTCATGGTAAACTGAGTACTTTTTAACAACTGACCAATGAAAGTAATTTCTACCTCAGTCATTCATATTTTATTGTGATAATGGCAGTTATTGTATAACTAGAGTGGCGAGAAGGTAGACATTGGCTGAAAGAAATAATTTTACGTGGGTCAAAAATGTGATCACTTCACAGTCAACAACTTACAAATGGTTGCTGTTTGAGAACTCGTCTTTTGCATTCCACAGAGTATGTTACTGAATGTAAATAGTAGGTACATAATATCTGATTAAAATCTGTTCTGTTGCAGCACTTGGTACAAATAATAAATGTGTACATTAATTAATAAATATCATTCATGGTTACATGTACATTTTTGAAGCAATGGTTATTTTTTTCATCTAGGCAACCAATATATTTCTACCATTTGCAGTACGTTTATATATAGATGTGTAATTAATTAGCACAGCCTCAATGAAAATAAATATTTTGGTTATTATTGTTTAGGCAGGTTGTACCTTTTACAACTTCTACACCCAGAGGTGTAGTTGGGTGTAGTGGATGTAGATGGTCAGAGACCAAAGGTGTAGGAAGTGCAGAAAGTCCGCCTGAACGCCTAGGTGTAGTTGAGTGTGAATTGTTTTGTTTATTTTCTGTGTTAGTGATATGGCAGTAAACGTAAGTATTGTGATATATTTGAATGCAGACAAAGGTCGATGCAGGTGATGAATCCGATGATGAATGTTCTGTTACAGCACCTTTTTTTAGCAAATCTGTTCAGTGTTTTGCGTGAATTATGAATTTGAATAAAATTAAGTTTTGCTCCTATGACCTTAATGTATAACCTTTATACAGCTCGTTTTATACGTCACATAACAGGTAGTTCTACGGGAAACGGAATGTCCATTCTTATGGTAACAGTTTTACGAGTTGAAATCATAATTATATTCATTACAAGTAGTAACATAACCCACAAAATGTTACAAAAATAGGAATACAAATAGCAATTTTATTTTACACACCTCCCAGATGAAACTTAGTACAATTTTTACTATATAGCAGATGTATTTGATTAAAAACTGGAAAGCCAACTACACTTAAAAACAACACAGCTACTTATATCACGTTTCGAAAATAGCACTGAATTCTGTTTTACAACGTCTACACCCAAACTACTCTACGTCGCAGAGGTGGTGTAGAAGGTGTAGCACCCGGGTGAGGAAGTTGCAGTTACACCTGCCGCCTGAACACTTTGGTTGTAACCAGAATGTCACTTCCGGCAAGAAAAATGTGGTGTTGCAGTTTGGGCGTAGAAGCTTTATAAGGTGCAGATAGGTGCAGACCACCTAAGCAAAGCTATGGGATTAAACTGTGCTCAATTAACTGTGACATAAGTGTTGCACCACATAGGAAATATTAATTTTGTACGAACAGTGGTTTGTAAACAATTCTATCATTTTCTTGAAAATAAATTAAACTTTTATAAAGTGTTGCAAGTACCTCAAGTGGCTTGTCTGTGACATCTGAGACTTGTGTGGTTGCCGACAGCTTGCTGGTGCGGCAGTACGACAGCGTGGGCGAGCTGATCCGTGCCCTGGAGAAGACGTACGTGATCAACAGCAAGACAAGGAATGACGTGGCAGAAATGTGGGTGGGACTGAGCCAGATACGAGCCCTGCTGCCTGTACAGATGTCTCCCGAGGAGGAGGGGCTTGTTCGTGAGAGACTCTGGTGAGTGTGTCTCTCCTCGCTCTGGCTCATGGGACTCACATGGAGATAACAATGCAGCTTGTCTATCCATTTGCCCTCGCTTACTCTTTAATATTGTTAACCAGTGTTACTTTGTATCTGTGCGGTAACTTAGTATCGCTCTTTACTGCTTAGTATTTTTATTTCGATGCCTCTTTGCGAGTTAGACAGATAATATTTACCACAACCTAGGTTCAATTGCTGATCCACGGAGAGAATCTAACAACTTCACAAGGCCAGCGGTTCCTGTTTTCCTGTTTGGTCCGTATGTGAGGGGGGCGTGAAGAGGGGGTGGTAGGAGAAACTTGGCCCAGATCTTAGTTTTCCAAAACCACTTAAGGCCATATAATGTGTTTAAAAGAATTTGAAGTGATTGGGTGCTATGTTGTGTGGTTAAGGGTACACGTGGTGACAGTAAGGTACACTGTGATAGTGTTGTTATATTTACCCCTTTGTACTGCGTAGACCTGCAGAAATACCTACCACACTACAGCATCACCATTCTTCCCAGCTGTGCGACAGAACATCCTGAACCATACACTGATAAAACTAATTGGACACTAGATTCACCTTAAGGAAGGAAGTCCAGACCATAATTTCTAGTAAATGAAAATTTATTTAGAAGTTAGGATTTGCTGCAATATTAGCTTAAGAGGATTTAATGGAAATTACAATAGGGCTATCAGTAATTGTAACTACCACATCCTTTACATCAACTTAAGTGAAACAGATATTTAGATTAATAAAATTATAGGATGAAATCAAAAGAAATATTGAAAATGTTACTTCCTGTATTTAACTAATTAATTGCTGTTGTTAAACTGAGAGAAGAAAAAAAAAGAGTTGATGTTGATATAGGCCTAAGCTAGGTATGCCTTCAGGTTTTAGATTCAGGAAATGACTCATTTTAACGTTCTGATCGCCGTAACTTGTGGGCAGAAAAATACACTATTAACACATATAAATCATATCACCTCGGCTTAGCTCAAAATTCGGTAGGCGTGCCGATTCTACACGAAATCTCGGACCTCTGGTCTCAAGCAAGCTAGCTACTACCAACACAGACATTCTGGTGCAAAACTGGAAAACGGCGAAAATAGAAGATTCAAACCTTAAAATTTCAATTCACCAGATGATTGAGGTTAAAGACAACGGAAAAAATACCGTCCTCCGCCGGCATACCACTCGTACAGTGCTAAGGCATCATCGGCGTCACTAAGGCGTCATCGGCGGCGTCATCGGCGTCACTAGGGCGTCTTCGGCGGCGTCATTTGCGGCGACGGCGATTTAAACCTCTGGCACACTTCAAAATATTAATATTTAGGCCCGATAAAGCTTCCCATTTTATATGTTATCGGCCTCCTATCTTGAAACTATGTCTCGGCCTCACAGAACTGCACAAAATTTAGGCTGGCGCCCAATAATAAAGGCGTAGCTACGGCCGCGAGTCGGCAACCATCCAGCAACGTCGGAACCTCGGCCAAGACTTCCTCGAACATTTCAAAAAATCGACTCCCTAGTCACAAAGAAGCTTGCCTAACGAGGCGAACTCAAAAAACTAACCCTGAAACTAAAACTAAACCACCAAAAATTTAAACAAAAAAAATAAAATTAAATTATAGGATGCGAGTCCTAACAAAATTTAATTTAAAAAAAAAAATGAATAAAATATCAATTTAACTAGCTAGGAGGAGGCAGAATTTAACTAGGCACCCTGTCCAAGAGAAACTAAGATTTAGATTAAAGGTTAACAGTCAAAAGTAAATAAAAATAAGTAAATACTGGATCACAACAATAGACTAAGCAAAGTAAATAAACAAACAATTAAGTAAACAAACCAGCTACCTATAGCCAAATGCTATAGCCAATGCAGGATGACTCCTTTACATACAAACTATGGGCACTTGCCATTATGTAAAATATCATCTGAGCTTCTTGCTGTTATTCCTGTCTACATTCATCACCTTCCTGCATCCATCACCCAGCTGATTCTGGAGAAAGGATACAGTAAACAACACAATGACATAAAAAATAATTGTTTCAGCTGAAGAAGAAAGAAATAAAGGTATGGAAAAGTGCAAAATTAAGACTTGATTATCAGAACACCAAAACAAAATTACATACAAAAATACATACAAGTGGATGCAATAATTATGCAACAAAAAAGAAATAATGTGTTGAATATCCAAACAATTTGTTATTTTTTTATATTTATTTGTGTAATTTTTTAGCTACTGATACTTTTGTATAGATAATGCTAGATTGTGTTTCTGATTTAACTACATTTGTAGCACCGAAACTGTTTTCCAATCATAGATTCGTGTGGTGAAACATTTTGATGTGACATCTATTATTCTCGTGTACCTAATGTAAGACACAGTGTCTCAATTATTGTCTGTTTTTAGCAGAAAAGTAGCTAAAATGTATTATGTTGATGGTGTCATAAATATTGTGGAATTCCTTCAGTTGGAACAATTTTTTAAGTTTCCAAGTACTGGATAGCTAAAGTGCCTGATTATGTAGCTAGCCAATGCACATACCAATTTTCAGTCTGTGATCAATTTTTTTGGAAAGCAGTAGGTTTTGAAACAAAAATGATGGTGTGTAAAATGAAAACCTCATCAGTAATGTATTTATGATTTTTCATTAGTTGTTGCAGGATTTTTTGATTTGGGTCTTGTGTTGAACATAACATCAATTTTGTAGCCTGTATGACTGTATCATAAGGAATTTAAAATTACAGTCAACTCTAAAAGGAAGCATTTATAAATTTGGGGGTCATCTTATAATCGTAGCCTACAATTTTGAGGTTACGTTTTCAACATGTGTGTGTATAGAAAAGTATGTACAGTAAAACTATTAGTATTTCATGGCATTAAAAATCCACCAAAAGTGTTTTATGTACCACTTTGACGTAAAACCAATAAGCTAGCCGATAAAAGTTATTTGATTTTCATTGCCGTAACATAAACATGCGGTCTTTGTTTCTGTTGTTCTGTTGATGTAATGGATATGCAACTACATAGAAGTAACATCAGCAAGTGCTAAAAGCACCATCTTATCACTAGTTCTAGTGAGGGCCACGTGCTTTACAGTGCTGTTGTATCGACCTCGTCATTAGTTCTGGTGAGCACCACGCACATTGCAGCACTGTCGCGACCATTTTGTAGCATTTTATTACGTAAATGTTCATCGCTAGTTTCATCTTTGGTAGAATTCGTCTTTGTTTAGTATTTTGGTCCTACATGTATAGGCTTACAAACTGTTTTAAATAACTACGTTAAAATGGACCGTGATAAAGTTGAAAAACGTGGTACAATGACACAACAAATAAATAAAGGAGAGATACGCAGTTAGGATGCTAGTTTTAAAGTTACTGTAGCAAAATACGCTGTAATAACAAATAATTATGTTGCCACAAGACGGTACAACGTGATTGAAGCAAACGTTCGCCGTCTGCGGAAAGACCTTCCAAAATTACAAAACACTGCAACGGAACGCGTCGAGTATTTCGAGGCCCTGCGAAAGGCATAATGAGCTTGAAAAACCGATTTCTAAAGATTCCAAAATAATGGTGTTCAAGAAATTTTGTATTTAGTATTCATTAGATGGAAGCGAGAACTATCCTTATTTTTCTATTTATATGATTTTTTTTTGTTTTTTGTCAACATTTAATAAAATTATACAAAAGTACTGAAGATAAACAGATTTTACTGCAAAAGGAGGTAAGGATAATCTTATATTTGTGTCCAGTTAATTTTTTTATTCTTGTATTTGTAATAGGAGGGGTCGTCTTATTATTAAGGCCATCTTATACTAGGGCCAATACGGTATTCTCGGGATCGTATAGTCGAGAGTTGACTGCAAATTGGTTTTTTAAGCATCTGCCCATGTTTGGCCATAAGTGACTATGATTTTGTGTTAAATCTACACATTTTATTTATTGGTTGGCATGAATACTGTCACTTCAGATGTGGACATGGGACATTGATACTGGATGAAGTCTCACTACTCACTAGCATTGATGCAGTTTGTGTCTGTGATGTTCGGCAGAGTGTGCCGTATGCCAGAGTGGTTCAGGAAGAGGTTGTGTTGCAGGAAACTGGTGAACAATCACACGTTCTTCCAGCACCCTGACCTGATACGTATTCTGCGCATCCACGAGAATGTGATGGCCATCATGATGAACACCCTGGGGCGGCGCGCACAGGCTCAGTCCGACGTGCAGGAGCAAGCGAAGGCACCGGAGGGCGAGGCTGCCCCTCCCAAGGAGAAGGTACCAGCTATTACCTTTGTTGTCATATTGCAGCATGCTAGATGGGACTGTTTATATGTTAACAGGGCTGTGTAGTATACGTTATTCGAGACTCCTAACTAGACAGGTGTTGCATGTACTCTTTAGTCCTGCTGATTTTAGTGAGTATTAATTTTATTTTATATACATCAGACATTGCAAGACTTTTTCCCTTTTTTATTGCAGAAATCTTGTACTTTTGTGATGTATCCAAATGTATTAAAGATGATAATCACTGGGAATTCTGATATTAATTTAATTAAAATAAATTTTTGTTAGTTATCAAATTAGCCAAAATATGTAATTTGTAATGTAGAAAATTTAGTCTGTACAGTAAAGACTACAGTAGACTCCCGATTATTCAAGTGCGGATTATCTGCACAAAATATTACACTTTAATATATTAGAAAAAAGTTAAAAATATATTCTTGATTAAAATTTTTGGTTTATAATAAATGCATGCTGTGTTTACTCGCGAAATGTTCACCATTGCGTTATGCCAAAACCTTATTTTGAAAGGTGTGTAGAAGATTTAAGTCTTTTCTAGAAGGCGAAACAATTCTCTGCGCATGCATTGATAAACTAGATTCTGTCGCGCATGAATGGAGTATAGAAATTTTTTCTTGGCCAAATAAGATAGTTGTGTTTTTTTATTAATAGTGTGTTTTAGATTATAAGCGCATACCCCCTTATCATTAATACGAATAATTGAGAGTCTACTGTATTAAATTGCAGGAATAAGTTTGACCTTTTTTTCCTTTCTACTGAGATTTAAGAAAGGGTAAAAGCGGATTATCCGCGATTATGGATTATCCGAGGCATCAGCCACATCCATAAGCGCAGATAATCGGGAGTTGACTGTATTTAAAATATAATTGTAAGACAGTTTTATGATACCTACAATCCCTTTGGCCAAAAAAATACGTAATTATCATAATAACTCTTGGTCCAAGTTTATTCTTCGTTGCTTAAGTATCTTTTCTTACATGGTGGAATATTTGCAAAGAGTTTGTTATACACTTAACTAATATAGTTAACTTAGAAATTAATACACATGTTCATACCTCAGGATTAACTTAACAACTGTGTCTTTCAAATGAATCTTTGTGACAGCGACAACAGAGGCCACCTTTAGTCAGATGTAGCAGATCACCGCAACTACTGATGGTGTGTATATTGCTTGGTGTAGGACACGTCACACGAGATGGTTGTGGCATGCTGCCGCTTCCTCTGCTACTTCTGTCGCACGTCGCGCCAGAATCAGAAGGCAATGTTTGACCACTTCTCCTTCCTGCTGGAGAACAGTAACATCCTACTGTCGCGGCCGTCCCTGCGTGGCAGCACCCCGCTCGACGTTGCATACTCCTCCCTCATGGACAACACCGAGCTGGCCCTTGCGCTCAGGTACCCCACCTTTTGTTTTCCTTCTTCAGCTCTTCTTGTTCCACTACATTGTTATCACTTTCGACACCACAGCTGAGCTTAGTACCTTTTGCCATGTACACTTTCCAATTGGTTGTTGCCTGATGAATAAGTATCTACATGCATTTTAGATACTAAACTACTCTATTTATACCCCTTATATGGGAGAAAAATACAGCAAGGGAGTTGTCCATCCATGAAACAGGCTGATGAAGAAAATGTGCAGTGGCTTGGAGCTCTTTAAATCACGTGGAAATTTGCGTAAAATTTCTCTTTGGAGGTTTAAATTATATAAAAAAAAATGTTTATTGTGTAACCCAGAATCATCTTTGTATGTGGAGTGTGAGTATTCTCTAACCCCTACACTCCTCGGTAACATCAGTCACAATCCATTGCCACAATGTAGTTATGCCGCTTTATGTATACATAAATACAGTTGTCAGCATATTACAGAGGCACACTTGTTAGCAGCTTTACATGCAAGTATTTTATTACTACAGGGAGCACTACCTGGAGAAGATAGCCATCTACTTGTCCCGCTGTGGTTTGCAGTCCAACTCGGAGCTTATGGAGAAAGGCTACCCAGACCTAGGTTGGGACCCAGTGGAGGGGGAGAGGTACCTGGACTTCCTGCGCTTCTGTGTCTGGGTTAACGGTGAGTATAGTCGCTGCTTTGTGTTTGGCCATGTGCAAGGCCGTGCTAACAAGGGGTTGAAGAGGGGGAGGCTCAAGTAACTCTGAGGGAGTGGGTTATGTCTCTCATCTCTCCGCCTTTCCCCTCCTTTACATATTTACATTTCAGAACAAATCACATTGTAAGAAAGCAGTAGTTGGTTTTTTTATTGTAATTTTCCGTTTCTCCCCTGCCCTTGCTTTCATAAAGTTGGAATGTTCGTAGTAATGTGCTTGAATTGGGTTTGTATTTTTTTTTTTGTTTTTTATCTATTTCTAGGTTTTTATACATCTGGTTCAAACATCAGCACTATTTTGGGATTGTTGTAGTTGGTTAGTAAATTCGAAAATTCTTTTGCCATAACAAAATATTGAAAAAATTAGTCGTAGTGATTTGAATTTCATCATTGAAAAAATAAGTCGTAGTGATTTGAATTTCATCATGTTTTTATAAACAAGGTTTCACTGAATTTCATTTACATTTTTGCTTGCAGGTGAAAGTGTTGAAGAGAATGCGAACCTAGTTATAAGACTGCTAATTCGCCGGCCTGAATGTCTGGGACCAGCTCTCCGAGGAGAGGGAGAAGGCTTGCTTAGAGCCATTATCGATGCCAATAAGGTGAGAGTTTTCAGTATTTAAGAAAATTCTATTGTGGAGGGTGTGCTGTCTCTGAGAGAAGTTGTTTCTGATTTTCTATGTCAAGTTAACTTCTGTTACTGCAGTAACTACCTACTATATTAGTTGTTAATCGAGGTATGGTGTTAAGTTAGGAGTTGTGTTTTCTTTTGTTATAGTAGTATCGGGGAATTAGTGGCACAGCAACAATTCATGTTGGGAAGTTTTTTTTAGAAAATACAGACAAGATGTTAAATTTATATTTCTTAATTATACACTTTGATTAAAACTTTCATTGAAAAATTAAATTATTTAATTACTTAAAGATTTGACACTTTGTATTTTACAGAAATTCTGCTAGAGTAAAGCAGCCAGGATGTATTTACGTATTTACTATATTAATTTTTTTATATTCTTTTATTTGTTTTCCAAGAATCGTATTTCGAAAAACAAAGTCAAAGTATTGCTCTCAGAATTTCACAAAAACCTTGTGTTATGAACTGTACGTTCTGCAAAGGAGGATGAGTTTCCCTAGCTACAGTCATGTTCTAGCAGGGAACCTAGACAAAGCAACTGCAAATGAGCTCCCTCACTGGATGGTTTGTCTGTGTGAGGCAGATGTCGGAGCGGATAGCTGACAGGCGGAAGGTGATGGATGAGACAGAGGCCGCGATGGCAGCCACACAGTTCGAGCACCCACTTCCGGAGAGTGACGATGATGAAGATTACATTGACACGGGCGCTGCCATCCTCAACTTCTACTGTACGCTCGTCGACTTGCTAGGACGTTGCGCACCTGACTCCTCCGTTATAGCACAGGTAGCATTTCCTGCTGTAATTGTGAATATTATAATCTTTCTGAAGGATGTAATATGATGTCCAGCAAATGAAAACTGTAAAAATTTATATATATTCTTTTAGTGTCTGCACTTATTTGACCAAAAATTAGTCCAAAATAACAGGGTGTGGACATTAGGAAATGAATTTGGGAAAAATATTTAAATTTAACAGTGTATGAAATAAAAAAATATTAATGTATAGAATACATGTAAAATCTTGTTTTCATTCACACAAATTAGAAAATACAAGAGTCAAAATGGGAAGGATTTGCTGAGATACAATCAGGCCAACACCTTCACCCACCTATGCTATTGTGTCTTGTCTTATGCTTTTGACACAGTGTTTTCACAAGCAGCAAGGGCAATCTGAAGCTGGCCTTCACACAGAACTGGAAATGCTGTAATAGCCTTAGGCAGAAAAAGTCTAGTGATACCACTTTACAGCTCCAGCCTGTTAAAGGATGTTGTTCATTGTTTTACTAGGACACAATATTTGAGTTAAACATGTCTTTATAATCATCATCCTTCATTGCCTGTAGAGAATGATAAACATTTGTAAATCATAAAAATTTCAATAAGAAATGTAAAATAGTACATGAGTTAACCTGTACACGAAGGGTACATAGTCAGAACAATGGCTGTTCAGCTTGCACAATGGGTCATAGATAAGGGGAGATAATAGTAGCCACATGGAGCCAGGACAAGTTGTGAAGGTTGTCGCTATGTGTTGCAGGGCAAGAACGAGAGCCTGCGCGCTCGGGCTATCCTACGTTCACTGGTGCCCCTGGAGGACCTTCAGGGTGTGCTCAGTCTGCGCTTCATGCTTCAGCACCCGGCTGCAGGAGAGGAGCGTCCCAAGAGTGACATGCCCTCCGGCCTCATCCCCGGCAACAAGCAGAGCATCGTGCTGTTCCTGGAGCGCGTCTATGGCATCGAAACACAGGAACTGTTCTTCCGTCTGTTGGAAGAGGCCTTCCTGCCCGACCTGCGTGCTGCCACCATGCTGGATGGGGTCTGTTTTCTTCACATTCATTTACCTTCTTTATATTACCCCCTCATTTTGCCTGTAGCTCTATCCTCACATATGTAAGGGATAGTCATTGTAAAGTGAGCATTTATGAAGCACATGTTTTTTTTTCTTTTCATGCCGTTTGTTGATCTCTGCCACTTGTAAACATATTTGCTGCTGATTACTTTAATAATTTTAGTACGTTATGTAAGTATTATCATCTCAAACGATTGCAGCTGACCCTTACCAGCTATTCAGCATACAGTACTCTCTACCACTCACAATTGTATCAGTTCTGTTAAGTGGGGTTACTTTTTCCAATTTCAACGTTACTTTACGCCAAATATTTTTGTTGTAATTAAACGTTTCCTCTTACATTGAATACTTCCCCATTCACAGTGCTTATATTTAACAATATTTCAACGTGACAGGCATCTTGGAATTTTCATATTGAATGGAATAAATCTGGTGGTGCCAAGTTACCTCTGGGGGTGCTAAGTACCCTCACTTTATGGTAATTTACAATTCAGTAATTATGGATAAAAATGTCATGATTTTTGCATTAAGGTGATGTTAGGTACAAAAAGGATTAATATGAAAAAACAGTTCAAGGAGTAAATACATTGTGCTATAATCCAAAGTTAACAATCATCACTAAAATAAAACAAATTTTTTATTGTTTTTCTCATAAGAATCTTCATAAGTGCTCACTTTACTATAAACAGTCTGTCAAAACTATTTTTGCTTCTGTGGCACTACAGCCAGGAACGTATGTAGGTATAATTAGGGTTTTGGGACTGGAGAGGGGGGGGGAGTCATAGTCTAATAAGTGCTAGCATGTTCTGATTCAAAGTGTGGGCAAATGTTACATCAATGCTGCTGTGTTCCGTGAAGGTATTGTCAATACAACAGTGCAATATCAAAAATCACAGGCACTGCTGTCATAGGCGTGCGCAAGGCAGGTGCCACAGGTGCCTTGGCACAACCTTTAAAATTTTACAATTGTCTTATTTTGGTATTTTCCACGAGCAGAAATGATTACACAAAATATATAAATTCACTGCTGTATTTCTGGAGCATTGTTTCCCAGCCGACTTGTAGAAAGTAACTGATCCTAATTCAGTAAGTTTATTATTCTCATTAGTTGTTCTGCCATTAATATGATATTTTGTTTTAATCTTTTTTTGGCGTCTCACATTAAGGATGTTGTGTAATCTTGCACCATCTCTACTCAAGTCCTGCGCACGCCTATGACTGCTATAATAACCTGAATTCAATTTGCGGATTATTTGGCCTTTAGCATATAATTGATATTTTGACTGTGGGATTTGTGGAGGGGGGCGTGATCATGTTCCATGCAACCCCCTCTGGATGGATATGCCCACGATTACAACTTTGTCTAACTCTCACTCTCTGTATGTAACCTTTCACCATTCAATCACTTGCTTTTCATGAACTTCTAATTTTCTTATTGTCTTCCGCACTTAACAGTTTTGTGTTAAAAACACTCATTGTCATTATAGGTACTTACTCTTTTTTATTGCTGATAAGTTCTAATTATTACTTAACTCAATTGTGTGGTAGCAGGTCATTAAATAAGCTTCAGTGAAAGGTGAATGTTACATTGCCCTTTACCTTACATTTTGAAAAAATTTGGAATTAGCTCTGAAACCCTGGATTTGTGCAACAAACTATCAACCAAGCTGAAATTTGTAAGGTGAACATAAGGGTGTCTAAATGTTTGATTTCTACCTCCAAGTCAAAGCTGTTATTTTGCCTAAAATTGAAATATAAGAAACTGAATGTGTATATTAATGATGCATTTTACAATTGAGTACAAACCATTTCCTCAAGTTTCTCTAAATATTTAGTTACAAAGTAAATTCGAAGTTCTCAGAGAAGTTAAATTTCTGTGCTGAAACATAAACATAAAATCAAGATGATGCACATCTTGTGTTAATTTTTAGTTATACAACACCTGTTCAGGATTGCCTGCAATATAACAAAGGTATTTTAAATATGTCTGTTTGCTTGTCCATTCTTTTAATTAGTTCATATTTCCAACATCTAGAATAGTTCACATTTTTCAACATCTAGAAATTCTGTTTTTATATCAGTGTACTTTATTATAACAGGCATTAAAATTAATACTGTGAAGTATGTGCTGCCTAAATATGACAATATATTTTTTATATTTACTTCACATTTTCTTGGAGAGATATCCAGTTTTCATTATTCGTCTGTATTGGTGCTGAATCTTTTTCTAACATCTTTTGATGTCTGTGCTTAAAAAAGAAATGTACTTTAGCTTGTTAAAAAAAAAGTGGAATTTCTGACTGGTAGTAATAAATGTAGTGTTCTGTGTAGAATGATGGGTACGAATCGGACATGGCATTGGCAATGAACCGCTACATCGGCAACTCCATCTTGCCGCTGCTGATCAAGCACTCAATGTTCTACAATGAGGCAGACAACTACGCCAACCTGCTGGATGCGACGCTACACACTGTGTACCGACTCTCTAAGAACAGGATGCTAACCAAGGGCCAACGAGAGGCAGTTTCTGACTTCCTCGTGGCATTGACCAGGTACGATACGTACCTAATGCTGTAACACTTTCGTCACTTATAGACTGTTCATGGTGAAGAGAGCACTTCTACTTCTGAAGTTCATTCCACTCAGAATAAAGGGGAGGGGGAAAGAAATAAAGAGAAACCCTTTTAATGCAAATTTTTTTAAATGACCTAGACATTGCAGTTTGTAATAATGAAGTTAATATTATACATGTTTGCAAAAAACTATGAAAAATCTCTGAAAATTTTTTCAGGTGGTTTAACTTCAACGTAAGAACATTCCTATCACCACAGTGGTTTGTTTTTATCCAATTGACTTGATATTACGTTGTTTTTATGCATAAATGAAAGGTTTATTGAGCATTAAATATTATATTTAATTCCACAATACATTCAAAGGGAAAATAAAACCCTTTTGCAGTAATTAGAAATTTTATTATTGAGGTTTTACTGTACTTAGTTGTGACCTCAGACTAAGCACAGTGAAATCCAGGCACTATGTTTATTATTTAATGCTACTACAGTCGTATCAATAAGTGGAGGAAATATACTAATTGGCTGAAAGGAAAAAGTAAATCAAGAGCTTTGAATTGCCCACTATACTGTGAATTGCCTGTAAGATGACATACTTGCCACACACTGAAATACTTTTATCTTTTCTTTAGTAGTTGAAGATAATAGAAAATTCATGTACATTTAACTGTGGAAATGTGTTTTATTTCCTTCCCACGCATTTGCTATGTTTCATTTGAAACTAAGCTTATGTTTTAAAAGGGACAGTGGCTGGTTCAGAGGGTGACACTCATTACCTACCAAGACAATCTAAGTTCAATTTCTGGCATGTGGGAATCGTGACAGATGATGCCATGCCATTGGTCAGCTGGTTTTCTTGGGGATCTCCCATTAGTCCTGCCCTTCATCCCGTGCTGCTTGCACTCACCTTGTGTCACCCCTCACCTGTGCTAAAGACCTAACTGTTAAGCACTGACCAAAGTATCTTTGATTCACTTCACTCATTAAGGCTTACATGTTTCAGTGCGATTTAATGAACTTTATTGTGTCTTATGTGTTTCCAGCCAAATGCAGCCAAGCATGCTGCTGAAGCTACTTAGAAAGCTGACTGTTGATGTGTCGAAACTGTCCGAGTACACAACAGTGGCTTTGAGGGTAAGCATGCCCCTTATTTTATTGCTGAAAATGGTCATATGTTATAGTCTGTACATTGGTACATTTAGAAGTATTGATTAAGGAAAATGTATGTTTGCAAGTTGGCAATGAGGGTTTTTGTTTTGTTAGTTCATTAATGACTATGTTTTGTGGCACACACCCGCCAACTCATTACAGTGTTATGTCGGAACTCTGTTATTTCATACGTTGTTTCATTTGATACATGCAGGAACTTATTACTGTTCATGAAGTTGCAACTAGCTTCTCTGATTGGATTGTCTCTTTATTTTATAGGGCTCTGAGAGAGTATGCTGTAATAATAAGAATTGTGTTGTCACAGCCATAGATGTTACATGTTTTTCTCTTTATTCCAGTTACTGATGTTGCACTATGAGAGGTGCGCCAAGTACTACGGATCGACGTCAGGCCAAGGACCGTACGGGGCAGCAGGTGACGAGGAGAAGAGACTTACCATGATGCTGTTCAGCAACATCTTCGACTCCCTCTCCAAGATGGTGAGTCACCAGCTGTCTTCGGAAACAGGGACTACCTTTCTGGTAGGAGGTCGAGGTGTTGTGGAAGATGAATCATTCATCTCAGACCACTACAATCTTTGCTCGATTCCCGGTAGGATAACCCCTGATTTTTGTATGTGGAAAATGTTTTTAACGTTGCCATCGACCTGTGTTTTCTCAGGGTATTCTTGTTTCTCTGCTCTTGCATTCTTCAGCTGTTCCAATACTTCCTCAACTCTGCAGATATGTGTTGGATTTGCTTTGCAAATCTGGTAATTTTATACAAGCGTTAATGAACTAACGTGAAAATTAACATGCATTAGAATATAATGTTGCATTTTTCTACCTAATTTTAGATAAATACGTACCTGTAGTAATTTTTTAATGATTGTGGCTTAATTTTAAATTACGTACTTATTTACTTGAAATAAATAACTAACATATTTATTTACGTATATGTTACTGTTTTTGTTTCGAAGAAGGCTTCTAGTAAATTTTTTTTAGCTGTTGTTAGTTAAACAGTGTTTGGTGACTTGTATATAGTTGTACATAGCATGTTGTTCTTGTGAGATCTGCAAGTGAACTTGTGTCATTCTTGCATCAAGACGTGCAGCGGCCAAGAAACCGGTTCAGGGCTAGACGTGTCAGTGTTAACTCAAGATGGCCGCGTAGCAAGTTGTGCTACAAATTAACTGCTGTTTTTATTTGGGAATTCGTCCCGAATTGTTTGGTGTTCAATTCATGGAACATTTTGGTCCTCCGGGCCGGATCGATTGCAAGTGACGTCATAATAATTGTGATCGGTTCGAGAAGTAAACGTGCGGGATCGTCACATTTTCAATTCAGGCCGGGTCGGGACGCCTGGAACAAAGACTTGGACGAATGATCGTGTTCGGCAAGAATAACTACCACTGATAGCGGAACGCTTGTCTTTCCCGTTGTTTTCAGTTCCGGGTGTTGTACAATTAAGCTTTGGCAACTTGTTTGGAATATGAGAAAACTTGGAATGCTTTTGTGCGCTACAGTGTGCGGGATGCTGTGAACTGGTCACGGATGACCTATTGAACGACGCCGGTGAACTGGTCACGCATGACCTAGTGAACGATTTTGGCGAACCAGTCACGAGTGACCTAGTGAACGATTTCGGTGAACGAGTCACGG
>PNEQ01078265.1:7186-18604 GCA_003012365.1 Medauroidea extradentata | reverse complement strand
GTTGCACACAACCGAAAGAACAAAGCTTGCGAGCGAGCGAAGTTTACCTAACGGCGAAATATTTCATTGTTTCACATATAATTTATATTTCAGAATACAACACGAACACACCACTACAGATTTTATGGAAATTGTAGCGAGCGAGCATGCAGTACTTTATAACGCGTTTTTAATAATAATTTACACGCGAATTTCATGTATACAAACACTCGGTCAACTTCGGTTATCTTCGGACGAACGAATGAATGGACCAATCACAGGAGTCCCTGAATAGCCCATTTAAAAGTCTGGTAGGGATTGAAATCTCGCATCACGCACTGACAAGCGACTCAGCTGTCTGAATCCAGACTGCACACAAGAGGTGTTTACGAAAACCTAGTAGGTACAATCTACCTCATGCCTTCTAAGTAAATTTACCTTCAGGCCACTTGCGTTAATTTGACAATCAACTAAGATATTCGAGGGGCCAAAAATAAAAAATAAAAAAAAAGGCAAACGCAGTAAATTATCCACCTAGTATTACATTATTTAACTTAATCTTAATTTAGGTAAGTAGTGGTCTTTACGTCTCATCGACAACGAGGTCATTTGACACGGGACACACAACTTGGTACAATGACAGGAGTTGGAAGAGATGTCGGCCATGGCCTTTGAGGGTGTTCAAGTGCGATAAAATCATAATTTTATACCTTTATGAAATAGTGTTGGTTTTGTAGACGATACTTGTGAGTGCAGTTTCCTCTTACGAAACAATTTTTGCTCTCATAGTTTTCTCATAACGGTGCGTCAAAGTCAAAATTTGCATGTTACGCTGCCTTGCAAATATTGAAAACTAATTGACTTGCGTAAGTAATATAATTCACAGTGAAATAACATGCCACGGGCTACGTAATAAAACATTTTTTAAAAATCCCGTGAAATATTTTTGGATTTAAAAAAATTGCTGAATTTTCCATTTGTTTCCTGTACTTTTGCGATTTTTTAAAAAATTCAAAATATTACGTTATGATCTTTTAAATTCTTTATTGCATAGCTCATGGGATGTAATATCACAGTGAATTATTTTATTCCAGTAGGTCAGTTGGTTTTCACTATTTGCATGGCAGCAGAACAAGCAAATTTTGACTTTGTCGCACCGTTAAGAGAAAACTATCTATAAAAGCTAATAGTTTTGTAGACGATACGTGTGAGTACAGTTTCCTCTTACGAAACAAACGCTATTTCATAAAAATATAAAATTATGATTTTATCGCACTTGAACACCCTTATGGAACCATCCAGCATTCGCTGGAGCGATTTCGGGAAACCATGGGAAACCGAAATCTGGATAACGAGAGCCGAGAATCGAACCCAGGTCCTACCGAATGCTAGTCCAGCATGTTACCACTGCGCCACGTCACTCGGTGGCCTCGCTCTTTAGTTTTGTAATGGTTTCGATAGTATTTTTTAACGCAAATTAATACATATCAAAAATTCATTCTTACAGTTTTAACACTTACATATTATCGTTGGTATCTTAATTTTTCTATAGCAATACATCAAACTGATTTTTAAAATTTTGCCCCTGAAACATCACATAGTTTGTTGTTAAAATAAACCAAAATTAAGAAAAATATTTTTTTGCTAGCAAACGGTACATTATTAAAAAAAACTGTCTGGCAAAATTGTGTACCGTATGATTGTACACTGTCTCAATTTTTTTCAAATCAATCGGTTAACAAATATTTGAGTTATTTGCAATTGTTTGATATAAGTGAAAGAAGGTGAAATCACCGTCATTCGTACAAACTAAACCGACTGAACTAACATTTAAGAAATGTCGTTAGACGGAACCAAAGTTCCAGTGGGCAGGTAAACGGGAATGCAAACGACCAAACCCTTATGCAGGGAACCATTTCGTAATTTGCCTTGGTTCCCCGAGACCGCTCCAGTTGAACGCTGGTGGTTCCTAAACATAAACACTGGCCCGACTCTCCTGTTCTTGCGTGCAGTTGTGTCTATAGATGGTTCGGGATAAAGTGAACACTCGAAAAAGCCAAGCTAAAATTATATTTCCAGCCAATTCGTATATTTCCGCTCCTAACGGCTAACGACGGGACATATCTACCCTCACTGGACACATCACTTGATATTTGCGCCTGTAAAATTAATTGTGCAGTTAGTATGGATCAATACAGTCAAATAAAATTAAGTTTATTAATTATATAAAATACAAGTATGTCGATTTCTGTTGATTTTATTTCTGTATTGTTGTATTTAAGTAGGAAGCACACGGAACTATATTGCATAATTTCGCTGCCAACCATGCAACCAGTAAGGGGACTATGTGTAATGTTGAATTATATGCAGTAACGGTTCGATATATTTTTCAAAGGTTAAATTTTTAGTGCTCACTTTATCCCGAATGACCTACAACCGCATCTAATGACCTCGCTGTCGACGAGACATAACGCGAATAAAAATTGAATAAAAATTCCGTCGCTGACAAAATACTTCATGCGCTGTGCATATGAACAATTAGCGACCTGCAGTTTTTTTTTTTTTTTTTTTTTTTTTTTTCAAAAAAAATTTTAATGCCTAACGTGCGTGCATAGCTTCGCGGTTATTGGCAGCGTGTTTTCGCGTAGAGGCACGTCTTATATGTCTGCGTCGATCAGAGCATGGACGGGACTTGAGCATTTTGGTTGGAACGGCAAATAAAGTACACCAATCAAACCAGTAAAGCGGGGGGATTGGGGATATTACCTCTAGGGAAATGTAAAGCAGTTTTCAGCCAAGTTGTTGCGAATGATAGTATAGATACAAGGGAGAGTAAAATTGAAATTACTTGTGTTTGTTATCAAATATATTGGGGTGGCAAGGGATGCACTTGCCACCCCCAAATCCCGCCTATGGATCAGAGCAAGGTTAACTGTGAAACAGTACGTCTCTGATCAGCAGGTTGAACCCCCAACACGCTGAAGAGTCCATTGACCACCATTATGATATGGCAGAGAGAGAGAGAGAGAGAGAGAGAGAGAGAGAGAGAGAGAGAGAGAGAGAGACGGGTTGAAATTACACCAGCGTATAAGGGAAACCACGGAAGACAGCAACTCACCTCACCCCCTCGTAGAAGCGCGTTAACGAGGACAAACAAGCCGATATAACGTCTTGTTACCAAGTAAACAATGTCTGTCGTCTGCCAGCACTCCTTCTATCTACAGCAGTCCAGCTCTCCTCCGGGGCTCGTGGGTCGAGTCCCGGCTGGGGCGTGCTCGTTCGTCGATGCCGTCTACCTCGTCTCGGTAAGGTCGTCAGATCTACTATGTAGCAGCAACTCTCAACTTAACACAATAGATTAATAATCAGTAATATTGCGCTCCCATCTTAAATCATTATAATACATTGTAACCGTTTTTGTATTCAGTGTACCTGCCATTGTAGTACAGTACAGTAAAAGCCAGTTTAACCATAAATGTCTTAATGACATATTTTAACTGGAAACAACATCTTAATAAACCGACAATGCAGCTACCATCTCAGCTAACCCTTCACTTAATAACAATAACTTTGTAACAGCATCCATATAAATAAACCCACAAAACATCAGTTTTGTTACACCGCGAAGCAGAGCTGCCAAGTGTATACGTAAGGTATTGGAAAACAGTTGGTGCAAAAATATTTTCCTAGAAACAACCGGTTCCTAATAATAACAACTCAGTGCTGGCCATATATTACCTAAAAGTGGACCACGTACGCTGCGATAGAACATGTCAAGGTAACAATATACATGTACTACAAACACACTAAACTTGAATCAGTGATACATGAGCCACTTCGGTGAAATTCCAGTCGTTTCGGTCAAAATTGGGCAACTGAAGTTATTCACACCGTGCTGTTTCAACGACTATCTAAATTATACTAATTTTTAAAAGTATTTTTCACTTATTCTCGGTGAAATTAACTCTCCTGTTGACTTATTTTCCGTGATTTTACAGTTTTGTTAAGAGCAATTTCAGTGATTGACATTCCAGTGAATCGGATTTGTAGTGTAATTATGTTTTTTATCGCATTATATTTTATTTAGAGTGTAATGATTTTTTTATCCATTATTTTAGTAACTAAATTTAAAGTTTTTTTTACTTCAAAAAGTACACCCTATTAAAAAAACCGCTGAGTTCTAAAATGAATATTTCTCCACCAAATGCCTACAAATTCGGCCACACGTTTCGTTGGCAACACTGGCGCGCACAGTAGTGTTGGAAGCGCCACATCACTGCGAAGTTCACAAACAATGGTGGGTAACACTGCAGCCTCTGATAAGCGCGTTCAAAGGTCATGGATACACACATCTAGAAACCAGGCGAAGCTTGCCCACACAGCGAACACTGATGTTTGTCACCTTATCTGCGAAAACAGCAAACAAAGTTTTATCTGGCCTATCTTTGGCACAGGTCGATGATACACCGTCGCTAATCGCCTACACCCGGCTTACAAGTATAGATATTCATCTGTCTCCACACACCTACGTTATGAACATCGATGTGCTAAGCGTGTGTTCAGGTGGCAACATTTCTTCGACGTAATGAGTATATTTAGCAATGTTGTAACAGCACATTTAAAGGTAGCGTAATTAAGCTCGAAAACAGTGTCAAGTAACGCCACACTATTTCAAACCCTAATAATACACCTTTTGTATGCAAATTTTATATCAAAACAAGTAAATTTCTCGGAATTACACGAATGTCTAGAGGCTAACTACACCTAAATGCGGCAATTTTGGTCGAAGTTTTGTCGTAAACCAAAATATTATGAGGCAGTAAGAAAAGGATTATATATTTCGTGAAATTTCAGACACATCGAAAATACAACTTAAAACACGCAATCGTAAAACAATGTATTAAGAGTTAGTGGACCGTAGCTTATTTTTTACGCTTGAGATACGGAAACGGGGAAGGCGATAAGTCGAATATAACCCGTGCGACCAACACATCATCGCCTCTAGACGCAGACGACTAAACTAGCGTGCAAAGTTTTCGTAGTAACTGTTTTTCAACGGGACTTCAAGCTATGTCCCTATAATTTTATTTTGTGGAAAGTATGTGGTAAAGTCCAATGCAGGTTTCTATGGTTTTGTTTTACGATTACGGTAATTTACGGTTGATATTTTCTCAGCTACAGCAACGTGAAAAAGTCATTTTTAGTACTTTTGAGGAGCTTGATTATCATGTTTTTAATTATCGGACTGCATTTTCAAAATCATAGGGACTTAATTTGAAGTGTGTTTTCTTTTCGCAGAAAAACGCAATAGAAACATTTTTAGTAACTATACATGAAAAACTACTATACCTACATCGCTACAGCACGTCTCACGCGCCAGGTCTACTAACTCTTAAGAAACCCCGTTGGACTTACATTAATAAATACTTTCCACAAAATAAAACATAAGGTTCACCACTCCAAGTCCCGCTGGAAAACACTTCGTAGGAAAACATTGTACGCTAGTTTCGTATTCTGCGCTAGAGGCTTGCTGCAGTCGACTTATCGCCTTCCCCGATTCCGTGCCTCAAACGAAGAAAAAGCTACGGTCCAAACAACTCTTCAGTACCACGCTCGACGGAACAAACCAGTGTTGTCTAGTTAACGGGAGTTTCGTTAAAATTAGCGGAAATTAGAAATATTTAGAGGATAAATATACATTTTAACGGCAAGAGAAATTATTTTATCGGAGTGAGCACATAAAAAAAACTGTCGCGAATTTTGTTACGAAAGTGCATTATATTCATAAAGGACATTATATCCTAAACCCGTTCAGTCGTTGTGTACGTAATCGCGGACGTGACCTTACCTCCTTTTTTTCCCAGCGTAAACTTACGGTTTTGACGAAGACTAAAAATTTTAATTTGATTGAAGTTGCTGGAGGGATACCTGGACAATTTAAACGAAACAACTTGCAATTTAGTTCGTTAACGGAAATTCAACGGATTTTAATTTAAAACTTTCGTTTGTTAAATTATTGTGTCGATGATGGTATTACATGACCAAGAAATGAACCGAAAAATAAGATATGACACCGCGTTTTCCGTAAAATTTAACAGAAATATTATTACAAATCTGTTTTTCTGGGGTTTTCTTTCCAAGGAATCGAAATTTTATTGCAAGTTTTTATATTTACCTATTACAGCGTATATATAGTAGCATAGAGGTAATATTTTTTTATGTTTGCACTGCGTTCTCCTGCGACCGATTCCGCCTATAAGTTGTGGTCCAGTGCGAGTGGATAATATCCTGTTTATCTTCTTCCTTTCTTCATCAGCAGGACATTACTATCATTCTTTCCCTCTCTCTCCCTCTTTCTTTATCTTCCTTTCTCTCTCTCTCCTCTCTTTATCACTCTCTCTCTCTCTCTCTCTCTCTCTCTCTGAGTTTACACACATGCGCGCGCACACAGACACACACACCAGGGTTACCAAATATCACAGACATGACATTTTTAGTTAGATCAACTCTTCCACTGGTGTACAGGACTAAGGTTAATTCTACTACAGGTTAGAAAGATCAATGTTAAAAGTTTGTCATCGGGAAAATTTCTGCCACTTGAGCGCTGGTGTCGGTAATGAGTGCAAACTAACCAATCACAGAGCTTTCCTTAATTTTAAGTTAAGTTGATAATTTAAACAGCGAAATAGAATTATTTTCATTTTAAAATTAAGTTAAATGATCTCTGTCATTTTTCAAGCCTATTTCAATTTAATTTTACTACATTTTTTATAATTATTATTTTTTAAATCACAGCTACAGCAGCGAAACTAGCGACAGAAAATTTCCCAGTGCCAATGTAGGAGGTAACGCACCTCAAGATACAAGTTCTATGTATATTAATTTGAAAAATATTTTTCTTAATTTTTTTAATTAATTATTTGTTGTAATAGTTACTATACATCATATAATTTTTTTCAAGGCAACATATTTCTATTACTAGAAATGCTCCAGTAAACATCCATTACGTTGATGTTAAGTACTAGATTATGCTAGCCGAACCCCCCCCCCCCTTTTTTTTTTCACCAAATCACTCAATAAAACACTGCGTACATCCCTGCGTCGTGACCATGGCCTAAGGTGGCAACACTGGACTTGTCTACCGTATTTTGTAGAGTTCTGCACATCTGTGGTGCTCGACCTACGCCCAGTGTTGCCAGGTTTGTGACTTTTTCCCCAACAGGTTTGCTGACTCCAGAACTCGCTCAGTGAGGAAGGGGCCACAGTTGCCGCAGTGGCTAACGCACTCGCCTCCCATCAAGAAGTTTCGGGTCCGGTTCCCGGCAGGGTCGGTCCCCGGATTTCCGCAAGTAGGGATCGTGCCGGACGATGTCGCTCGCCGGCGAGTTTTCTCGAGGATCTCCGATATTCTCTCTCTTCATTCCGGCGCTGCTCCGTTGTAGGTCTTGCACTACAGCTTTTTGATATCTGTTCACGTTTAGAAATTTTAAAAAGTAATGATAATATTTATCGTACGGTAAAATAATTTTATATTTAATTCCATACATCCGAAGACATTTCTAGTCTCCAACTCATTTATTACCATAATAAACAACCATATTAATTTAACACTTTTTTGTACTTTTACAAAATTATGATCTAGGGAGCTTAATTTTAAAAATTTAATCACTTCAAATACGGTACACATTATGCAACTTAAAATGTGCTGATAAATTGAATGTGCACTGCAGTACAACATTAAGGGTTTCGTCTACTAAACGCATCAATTGTTGCAGCGTATTCGTATTTATTTTTCCACGAATATATTCCACATGTGTACATTGTTACAAAAGAAAAAAAGAAAACGTGCTTCGGACCAAGGGATGTTCATTTTAAGACAGTGTGCACGTTAAAAACAATGTTTCAAAATCCTCCAACATAGTATAAAAAGAGCATTTTTCAGTCTGTCGTACTTCAAAATGTACTAACCAGATATGTGCGAAACCTGACGTAACAGCGCACTGAACTTTGCTGCAGACTTTCTACCAAAAAAAACGCGAATTTCAAATGCGTTCGTAAGCAGATTTATTTATACTAAACTATTCTATGTATGCCCATTGTGCCAACGTACGAAAAGAAATAACACTTCAGACAAGGTCGGAATTTCAATTAAGACATCATGCTCTCATTACAAACACTGTTTCTAAGCCTTCCAACATGGCTAAAAACGACCTTTTCAGACTTCCGTACTTCAAAATGTACTGAATGGTTGTATGTGAAACTCAGATTGAGTCTTTCCACCAATAAAGTTATATGGTCACCGCGAGTCCCATAGTAAAGCACACTTTGGCGGGAATCTTGCACGCTAGTTCAGCGCTTGGTTCGTTGAGGCGATGCGGCATTTGATGAGCGTTTCACGGTCGACCTTATAACTCTAATGCCTCAGAGCTTCTAACAGGCACAGGTAGGCGGTGGCTAATATAATACATTATCAGGGTTTCTAAACAATTTCTAGATCAAATTTCCCTGACTTTTCCAGGTTTTCCAGACAAAAATTCTGAATTTCCAGTCTTTTTTTTTTTTTGTGGAATTAAAAATCACGATAGTTTAACTTAAAATGTTCAAATATGTTAAATTTGCACGACTGGTTTAAAAAAACTTTTTATAAATGTACTACAGACAGTTACTTGTGTTTGACACTCGGTTACCACAATCCAGAGAACTGAAGTAAGTTATAAGTAACTGGAACTATTTTTAAAATGAATTGCTAAGATAACATTATTATACAGTGAATGGTTGTGCAATTGTCCAAATGTTAATCACTAAGTCTGCAGCCATGAAGATGCGACTCCAGCCCAGAAGTCAAGTTAGTCAACTAGATAACTGCAAAATAATGCGAATTCCTACTGCTAAGTCTAAATTTTATTTTATTTATTGTCTTATTTTCCAAATGGCGAAGTTAAGGCATGTAGCCTTCTCTTACACTTAACCATTTTTTACAGATGCACAAAATAAAGTTACACATACATAGAACTGCCAAAAACTAAGAAAAAAATAACTAAAAACTAATAATGACTAACATGACAAAAATACAGACCACTTTACATATTCGTGTGAAGTAGCGACTAATAAACACTCGTACAGAGTTTATGATTTTTTAAAAATATTCCCAACACAAAGTCCTAGCTCGTTGTTATGTAGATATGCAAACAATTTTGAATTTCCAGTCACCAGAAGCAATTTCCCTGACCACTTTGAAATTCCCTGACTTTTACAGGTTTTCCCTGTTTTCCCGCCTGTAGCGACCCTGATTATGCATCCAATCCTCTTGAGAAGGAAGCAGGACATGAAGCGTCAGTATAGAGGCTGCAAGGCGTCTCATGGGCGGGAGAAAGCGGTCTCTCCACAGTCAAGGTCAGACACTGGTACCCACTAGAAGGTCACGCCAGGTCGATGACACCCCGCTCCTCACACGCACACACACGCAACTAGACTCCCGCATCCACTCCTATCTCACTACGGCAGCGTTCTACTTACATACCCTGGTAGTTACTGAACCAGAGCTCTATTCCACGCTGAGGATATAGTCACCACTCGGTAAAGTTATACCATTTACAAATGCACATACTGACAAATGTGGAGTGGAAATTCTAAAGGAGCCAAGTGTCAAAAGAGACCAAATTGAATTTCTTACATCAACATGAACTAGGCGTTGATGTCAACACAATAGTGTAAGAATTAGGTCTCAATAATTTCCTTGGCAGATTTCTTGAGCAAATGTAGATCCCCACCCCCATATGTCTGCAGCACGGTCGTAGAAGAACAGGTCTGGACACTCGCCTATCTACCAATGTATTTTGCTTGATCCCCTTGTTGTTTGGCTGTAGTTCGTCAAGTTACCGAGAATGTCGTACTTTTGGCGCTGTTTTCCGGCCGGTCGGACTCAAACTCCGCCCACTTTTTTCCATTGTTAAATTTACAAAGTAAATAAAGATTGCTGGAGCCTTTTCTTAAATTTGTGAGCGAAGAATGTATTTCATAAATTGATAAAAAAAATGCGCTTTGATAAATGGTTTATCTTAGCGGAAAGGAAGTGGGCGGAGTTTAGTCCGACCGCCCTAACATCAACCCCAATAAAAAACAATATTCTCGGTAACTTAGTTAACTACAGCCAAACAACAAGAGGGTCAAGTTTCCAGGCGAGTGTCCAGACCTGTTCTTCTACGACCGTGGTATGCAGGCTCTTGCAGCGTTGTTTTTTGCCTTTTACGCGAAAACATTTTGTTGGCACTTAGCTCCTTTATAATTTCCACTCTACAAATGGCGTAGAAAAGTATACAGGTTTGCCTTATAATTAAAGTAAAGACATTACTTTTCGTTGTTTCATTCTACACAATTAAGCAGTACTAAGTACAATATTTTCAGTGTCCTTGCTGCCTGTCTGGTAAGCAGAACTATTTTTTTTTCCTACGAAACTTCCAAACTTGTCCATAATACGTGCATTTACGAAAATTGCTATTACTTCAATGTCGAGATGGTAGTTTCAAAACACCACGTTAATTAGAAAGATCATTTCTGTGCCCCTTTAAATGGCTAAAAACCGAGCTAAAAACAGCTTTTTCAATCTTGACAACTAATCACGGTATTTGTGTGAAACTACGATAAATAAGTGCATTAAACTTTGCTTAAAACTGTTCAGCAATAAAAAGATAGGATATCCGCTGAAAGAGTCAGTCAGACGAGTGACCTACGATACCACTGCATGTGATTTCAGTGTCTTGCAGTAGAGGCGATACCGCACCAGATGAGCCAGTCAACATCGCCCTTGGCGACGTGCCTCACTCACACAAACACACGGCCAGTAGGTGGACGTCTTATGTGTTTCTAAAAGTCAGAACTTACCCGTGCGGTACCTATACGATAGCTGGAATCACACCAGAGCGACGTAAATAACTTGTCAGCCAATCAGCTTTGAGGCTTCCGTGACGCCGCCGGCGCAGAAGCCTCGACGCTGATCAGCTAAGCAATTTTATGCGCATTGCGAACTTCACGTTGTGTCTGTCGCGCTATTGTGATTCCAGCATAAGGCTTTTTAAAAGAATAGTCTGTATCAATCAGTACGCATATGATATTGCTAGATCCTGGAACGATAACTCTATCAAGCACCGTTAAAAGTCTAGGTATCGTCATTGATGAGAATCTATCGGGTGCTGCTTATGTTACTGCGTTATGTAGAAGGGTATATTACTCACTTCATTCTGTAAGACGTTATAAAAGAATACTACCGACTCGCTTGAAAACCACTTTAATCCAGTGTCTAATAATGCCAATAATAGATTATTGCGATGGTGTTTATACAAATCTCAGCGAAAGCCACGCAAAGCGACTGCAGAAACTTCAGAACACCTGTGTAAGATTTATTTTTAATTTAAAAACACGTGATAGCATTAGCCCTTACCT
>PNEQ01078264.1:0-18533 GCA_003012365.1 Medauroidea extradentata | reverse complement strand
ATCTCTACAACAAGTTGCCTGTGGAGTGCAATCAGTACACGTGTTTCCCACGCCCCATACGTCCGTGCCCGAACTCTCGTCCCTATCTCTCTCCAAGGCCAATGGAATCAGTCGGGCATCTCTACAACAAGTTGCCTGTGGAGTGCAATCAGTACACGTGTTTCCCACGCCCCATACGTCCGTGCCCGAACTCTCGTCCTTATCTCTCTCCAAGGCCAATGGAATCAGTCGACAATCTAATTTTCAACTACCCGTTCCCAGCTACGTGACGAGGTTTACTCCCCGTTTCCCGCCGTCAATGACAGAGGAACGCGAATTGTAAGCCTGAGAGTTGTGGATCCATTTACGTCTTACAAACACTACCTGGAGACTCGTCGCCTGTCAATTTGGCTAGTACAAACATAATATACATGTAATTTCGCTTAATTCCATGCTAGGTAGGTTTTTCGCATTGGTCAAAAATACTTACAAAACTGAATGTTTTGAAAATTTTTCGTACTAAGCAGTCATGCGATGCAAACTCTGTTTAAGAGTTTTGCAAAATAATGCGCTATTTTTTGCTTGATTATTGGATTATTTTCCGTACAAAATTAGTGATACTTTGGATGCAATAATTAGGAAAATTTGAGATTTATTGCTATAAAAAAATTAAACGTAAATTATAATATACTGAATTTTTTGGACAGCAAATCCTGGGCTAAAATTTACGACAAAAATGAAAGGGACAAAATCCTGTACGATATTTAACGTGAACAGTGTAGCAACACGCGCGGAGAGAATGTCCTCGCTTGCAATCCACATCATGGTTATTCGTTTATGTATGTTACGTCAAGTAAACATAGTCATGTTTGGATTTCTCGGAACATTAATATTCACCGTATTATGCAGCTCAGGACAGTAGGCCTAGTAATATGACACGAATAATATATGTGAAGCGCAAGGGGACTAACTACAGTTCTAAGGTGCAGCATTTGCATGAAAAAGGTCATCGTTCCAAATTTTGCTACTAACATTTTCGTCTCGAATTTAGCCCAGAATTCGCGTGGAGTTCTTACTATGGTGTTGTTTCTGGGCATCCTGTAGTTGTGACAAACCAGTGTAAGGCTTATTTTCTTCGATACGAATACCATATAACTTAATTTTTTTTTTTCAAATCACTGTAAAATTAGCAAGCGTGCCTTTAACGTGACATGTATGATTTATCCGACTAGTTTTGATGAACTATTCCCTCAGTTTTCTTATTGCTCGATAATCAATCTTACTACCTTATGCTATGGCACATATATCATAATTTATGATCCACGGTGAGTTTCCTAGTATTTGTCTTATGTATGGATTTCGGGTTGAATAAGCATCTTTAGTCTATGATATATAACACAAAAGTTCACAATTGTTGACAAATATCCTACTTATGCCGTAAAGAAAATAATTTATGGTACTTAATTTGATTTCTATATTTATTTATAACAAGCATAATTTTTATTTTTGTGGCGAGGTTTAACAAACGTTAAAACGTCAATACTTCGAGCTCTGATTGGAAGGAAATGAGGTACGTATAGACGACGGAATGCCATAATGGGGGACGGTAGTGTATTTTTGAGAAAACTTCCTGTATATACCCATAGCTGATTTCTTCCCGTTCTCTGTCACGAAAAACCAAAATGTCCGCCAATCAGCGCTAAAGCTTATGTGACGTTAGCTCGCCAACACAAATGACAAACGCGACGCGAATTCCGGATAGAAATTGTATCGATTTTCTTCGAGTCATAATTTAATTTTGGGCCCAAATGTTAGTGACACTGGTGAGTTGGTAGAAAATTTCGTTTATTTTAAGAGAGATTTTTGTTGGTTATCATAAGCATATCACAACATTTAAAAAAAAGTGTAACTATGGCTTCATTTCCACAGTTTGGAATGCTAGTGAGAATTTTAAATACGTTACAAATAACAGTTAATATAATTGAAGTACTGTAAACATCTGTGGCCGTCGTACTAGAGGTTAATAAGTCGTGGTAATAAACTATTTGAATGCAATATTTTGTTAGTATTGGTCCGCGGCAGCCAAATAGTGATTAAAAAAAAAAAAAAGGAAAATATTGAGTGTCGCATTCCACCCTTTGAGTTGCTTCTGCCGCCACATTGTGATTCCGACATCACAGATTACCTCTACAATGACTTCACTGCCGGCAAGACGTTAAACCTGTCGCCTCCAAGAATTTTAAGTGTTTGCCTTCTTTGGAGGCATGCTCATTCCATACTTTAAGGATATCTTTATCACTTATAATGGTGGAATCGCATATGCGCGACAGAAGTGAACGCGACGGACGCGATGCTATACTAAAAATTCTCGTTACTTGCAAACACTCGTTTAGCCGCTGCGCGACAAATACTAAAACATAGTGCATGTAAATAGCTTATTATCACTACGTACTAACCTCTACTACGACAGCCACAGATGCTAACAGTATTTCGTTTTTTTCTTTTTTTGTAATATATTTTAAATACCCACTGGAATACCGAAATGTAGGAATAAACGTACAGTTGTATTACCGTTTAAAAAAGTAAATCATTTACTAATGTAAAACAGCAAAAATATATCGTTTATAATAAATAAACGCGGTTTACTGCAACTGGCTAGTTTCACCAACGTTTGAGCACAAAATTAAATCCCGACTCGAATTACATCGATATGATTTTTATAGGCGGTTCAGGATAAAGTGAGCACTAAAATAAGCCCTGTTATAGATCTATTTTCAGCCAATTCGTATATTTCCACGTGTAACGGCTAACAACGGGAAATATCTAACCTCTCCGCTTGGACACGTCACGTGATGCTTGCGTGTGTGAGATAAATTGAAAGTTTGCTGAAAAAAATAGTATATTAACTATACAGAATACAATTATATCTATTTCGGTTGAGTTTGTTTCAGTATAGCTGTATTTATATAGGAAAATAAACGGAACTATATTACGTAATTTCGCTGCCAACCTTCCAAGCAGTAAGGAGACTACATGTACAGTTGAATTACATGCAGTAACGACTAGTGATATTTTTCTAAGGTTAAATTTTTAGTGCTCACTTTATTCCGAACGACCTATATCAGATATTCGCGTCGCATCCGCCATTTTTGGTGCCCTGACGTCACAGAAATCCGTCCTGATTGGCGGACATCTTATGTTTCCAGTGTCGCAGCTTCCGCGCCGCATCTGTCGTGCCTGTGTAATTCTAATATTAACAGGCCTCCTCACCTGCATTTCAGATGCGTTGCAACGAGTTACGGCTGTTCTTGTATTGACGAAACTATTTGACGAACATTATATTTGTTTGTTTACTAAAAGAACACACACTTCAAATTATGTCGCTAGAGTTGTAAAAATTTGGCCCGTTTATTCGAAAAATTATTTTCGGGCCCCTCAAAATGGCTGAAAATGGGATTTTCAGACTTCCTTATCTGGAAAAGTAACAATATGATTTTAAAAAACACAACCATAGAAACATGTGTTACACTTTGAACTATGCTGCCTATAAATAAAATAATGTGGTCACGGCTCAAAGTCCCATAAGAAAAAGGACATTACTAAAGCACTCCCCGCCAGTTGAATGGTTGCGCGGAGAGGCGATAATGCATTACATATGCCGGTCACCGGCTACCTTACCGATCATTCCTCACGCACACAAACTAAACCTATATAGGGCAGCCCCTTAGCAGTGCGTGGTAGATAAATAAACGCTGAAAATATGAATCATTTCTACCCTTTTTCCGAAGCCAATATGGATAAAATACTCAATAACAATTCTAGATTATGGTATTTGCCAACTTTAGGAGTAAATATTTATCCAGAATTACTAATTATTTAAGCGTGATCTCTTGCGCCGCAGTTAAATGTATGAGGTTCCGGCGTCAAAGATTGTGCCTCAGAAGTTCGTAACACTGTACATAATTTTGTTTAAAACGTTGGCTGATACTATTGTCTAGGACTGTAACTGTTTAACTTTCACAAATTGGCTTCAAGAAACCTACAGTTACCGTAAACCGGGACTATTTTCGGGTTACTTTGACCATTCAAAATATTAGTATTTGGGTTGTCCGGTAAATAAACGGATAATCTGAGCCGAGTATTTTAAAAAATTGCTTTCGTCCTTATAGTATACATATGTTACAAACTTCGTCACTAAAGGACATAAAAACCAAGTTTTTGAGTGGTCAAAGTAACCCTACAAGGTCAAAGTAACCCCGGTTTACGGTATAGATAAATGCTCTTAGCGTTGAATTATGTACCATGCCCTCCTAATACTTGGAGCAGCAGTTGCAGTGTCTGGTGTTGTGTGCAGGGCCGGCGCACGACAGCATCTCAAGAGCCCGGGGCAATGGCGTCCTCATCGTCCGCGACGCAGGACCGGGCCTGCGGGTGCGGGCCGGCTGCCGCCTCCAGCGGGCCGGGGGCGGCGGGGGCGGCACAGCACGCGCCGCGTCCAGCCGGGGCAGCCAAGTGCAAGGTTTGCCGCGCCAAGTCACGCTTCGGCTTCCTGCGCAGCCAGCGCTCTCTGGACCTGGGGGCGGGCCGAGCCAAGGAGGCGGAGGCGGGGGCGGCGGCGGCGTCTGTCGGCACGGCGCGTGTCACGGTGGGGCGGCGCGCCCGCAGCGCCGAGCGATACGACGGTCTGCGCGTCAACGACCGTGAGTACACACCCCTCGACGTTTCTTGTCCGCCCTATAAGAAGCTGTCACATATTTTGTTAAAGTTATTATTTTTTGTGCAATAAATGAAGATTGTTACGAACTGCCGACAGTAGATCTTGATAGAAACGTTAAATTTTACCTTTAGTAGCTTATTATTGGGTTACATTGGTATTACTAGTTATTTAGCCCTTATTGCTCGGTCAGAGGTAATAAGTATACCAAATTTTAAATTAGCGAATTTATTCCAGAATTACGATGAAAGATAAGATATTATTTTTCGCTTTTCTAATATTCTGTAGGGAAAATAATAACAAATCAGCGAGTGCACTGAAATTTCTATTTACATTACGTTACAATACAGACATGTCGAATTAACAGAGAACATTATCATATATTATTGTATATACTGTACGTCGTGTCAATTTTCACAGTTTCACCGGGTGACAACTGAAAAAAATACGAATACTAACAATGTTATATTAATAATAAAAATACTTACATAATCGTAATTACATATTCTTAATGGTTGTACTGGTCTTAAAACCGTCGTTGGTGAACTGTTAATGTTTACAAAATGTGTTCCATAACGTTTTAAAGGTGTGTCCTAGTATTTAGCGGCACAACTGGCACTGCCGTAGAAAGACTTGACAGGTTCTAACGAACATTATTTATTTAGGTAAATATTGCTTTGCGTAGCAGAGTTATCCTCATAGAGTCATCAAATAATGGCATTAACTGACCTGGATGTAGTCTCCAAACCATTCGTTTGCCTACCTCGTTGCCATTTAGTGTCATACTAGACACTGGAATCGACCCACGATCCTTGTTTCTCCACACGAGCTAGGTGCCATAATAACCTATGCCAAGAACCCTCGAAATAAGTCGCAAGTGCTTATTATTTGCGGCACAAATTTCCTCCAATCGCTTCTCAAGGATGTTGTTCACGAAACATTTTATTGACTCTACCAGATATTAACAATCATGCAAGAACCAAACATGCCAAAGGTATACAAAATTTTAATTTATTGTAACAATCTTAACCATTCTGCGTGGTAATATCAGCATACAAAGGTAAACGGGTTGCGTGCTTACTAGTTAGGTAACGTTAGCACAGTAGCTAGTGTGAATACGTGTCAAATGCGCGCCGACGCAAGAGAAGGCATGACGATACGTATTTGCTAATTTGGAGCAGTGTCTTGTACTGTGAAGGTGGTACAACACAGCTTATAACCGAGCTGTTTACTTGGGCGGAACGCACCGGTAAGATGTTAGCGTACGGAGCAGCTCATGGAAACAGCCATTCCGCACGTCGTATTTACCAAGAGTGGCATTTAAACTAACGAGTTCCATATCATACCACGTTTCTCTCTGTTGATCGGCGGCTGCTGGAGAGCGGATCATTTTCCAGGACTGACGGGCAGGGTCGTGGTCGTGCTGTGAGGACGCCTGCCTTGGAGGTAAGGAGTTTACGTCGAGTGGAGCAGAATTCTGCCACCAGCACACATGTCATTGCGCACAGATTGCGAACAAGCCAAGCAAGTGTGTGTCGTGTGCTTCACGAAGACTTACTACGCCACACCATCGTCGAAAAGTGCAGGTAGTGGGACCTCGAGACTACCCACAACTCTTGCAGTTCGTCCAGTGGTATCTACAACAACGCCAGGCAGAGCTATAGTTGGCGATAAGCATTTTTTTCACCGACATGGGATGATTCACGCAAGATGATCATTTTAACTCACGTAACATGCATTCGTGAGATTACACAAATCCAAGAGGCACATTACAACGTGGGAATCTAGAACGATTCCAGGTAAACATATGGGTGGGAATAATCCAGGACTCTTTGATTCGGCTAGGCATTTTTTCTGGACGATTGAATGCAAACGTTTACCACATTTGCCTGGAGGCAACGCTACCAGGACTACTGGAGGATGTTCCACTGGATGTAAGAAATGATAGCCAGTACATTTTGGTGTAGGTGTGCGCGATTATTTGAACACGAGGTTCGCAGGCCACTGGATAGGACACGGAGAGCCAGTAAGTTGGCCGCCACGTTCACCAGATCTGTCAATGCTCGACTTCTTGTGCGGCTACATGCGTTCACTTGTTTATGAGACTCCAGTGAACAGCGTAGAAGAACTTGTTGGCCGGATATATGTCGCCACAGGCTACATCGCAGATAGACGTCGGGTATTTTCCCGCGTGCGGCAATCAACGACTCGTATATGTACTCTGTGTATCGAAGTCAACGGTGGACGTATTGAGCGTTTACTATAAGAATATCACAAGGGCACGATATCATGCGGCTTTGCAGTCATGTTAATATGCATTAGGCCTATGTATTAGGTATATCTCATTCTTAATTTATGCAGCTATACAGTAGTTACCAATAAATATGTATAATATTGTTTTGAGAGAACTAGTAATTTGGCATGGGCCTCAACTGATGCATGATGTGGCGTACCATGTTTGACTATTAGTGCACAAACGTAGTACAGCAATTTCTTTAGCTTTAAGCGGTCGTATCGCAATACCTGTACGGCCAGATGTTACTACATTGAGGATTTCTTTGAACATTGGTTTCCTACATTATTAATTATTTAATTTTTTTCAGGTTAGTGATGGATAGAGTCTCGTAAACGACATTAAATCACACGGAGTTGAGTAAACGAGTAGTTCGGAACATACATTTAGGTCAGTACGGGACATTATCTGACGACTTTAAGAGCATAACTGTGTTTCCTAAGTAATATCTGATTAATTAAATAAAAATTTTCATTCGAAACGCACCAGACATGATGGGTAGAATCAGACAATCCTTTCTAGGTCATAGCCAGTTGTGCGCCGACATCCCAGTTCGCCTCGTTAAACAACTATGTAACACATTCTACGAACCTTAATATTGCATCAAAAGCGATTTTAAGACCAGTACAGTCATTAAACATTAGTAATTTATACGATGATGTTAGTATTTTTGTTATTAATACGACGTTGCTAATATGAGTATTATTTTTAAGTTGTCGCTCAGTGAATCTGTGAAAATTGACACGACATACAAGGCCTAAACACCCACAAGACATAGGTGCAAAGTACTGCGCCCGTGTGGTAGACAACCCGCATTGCGTACGTTACACAGATTCCATTGTGACAGACGTTATTAATCAACTTGTGAAAAGAATACAAAATAAATTTCAACGAAAAGCAATGCCCTAAGAGTTTCAGACAAATGCAGCTTTTTTTTTTCTTTTTTTTTTTTTTTGTTACATTAAAACTTTTGTTTAGTTCCTAATTTATCAAAGAATGTTGATTAGAATGCATGGTTACCACTTTTCGAACAATTACGATGACACTTATACGAATTTCATTACTGTTAAAGGGTTGATCTTACAAAATGCAAACCAACACTTTTAACAGCTTCGTTTACGTAAACTTTATACGAAAATGCAGTCTTTGATATCACGTGATTTCTTGTATACGTTCACAAATGCATTATCAAATATCCAACTTTAGGGTTGCGTACCACCCTTAATAATAACTTTAAGCTATAGGCCTAAGTCACATATATGTAGTCGACATATTCCTAAAGTTGTCGGTTTAATTAAGAATCGCTCGGTATGAGTAGGTCGCAATCAGTTACGCAAATTATTGGTGTGAAAATTTGCCTTACTGATTGCGGTGTAATTATATGTTAACAGCCAAATCTCAACGTCTTCTCAAAACTTCTAAAAAGTGAATATGAAATTATTCGATGTGGCGAACAAAGCTGATCCTCAAAAGCTTGAGCCCAATTTTCTACATTTTTGCCGGTAATTATTTCTAAAACATAAACGGGAGTGATGAATACAACTCTGCTGCTTCGTAACGGTGATTTCACTAAGTAGGCCTACTTTAACTTTGCCAAGGAAAATTACAGCATGATGTTAGCTAAGAAATTTATTAACGAAATTTCAATTTAATTGATAAGCAAACTATAATATTTACACAGTTTGTATTGAAAAATTACATCACATCTGAAAACCAATATTCAACAAAATAACAGAGTAATTTTACATTATCAGCTCTCGTCAGAGTAAAAAAAAATATTATCTCTTGAAAACACAGAATCTCGTGTCCATGTGCTTAAGGGCGCTGTCAGTGTGTTCTCTCGGGATCTCCTTTTCCCCCCGTCCTTTCATTCCAACGCTGCTCCATACTCACCTAATATCACATTTCACCAGCGCTGAAGACCTCGATGTTAAGTACTGACCAAACTCTCTTACTCACTCAAGGTCTCTGCTTATGGTTGACCAGCAAGGATCGGGAATTACGTGTATAATTATTTAAGCTGTGGCTCAGTTCTTGTCATACCTTCAGATATGACACCAATGGTAATTTTGTTTATCACAATGAATTCCGCAGTGCTGTACGATCTTATAAGTTGTTTTTTCAATTCCTTTAAAACTGTGAGGAAGTAAGTACACTCGAAACATCTGCTCAATTTTATCCCAGTTGTTTAATTTCTATAGAAATATTTTCATTTTCGCACGGCAGAACATGGTTTATGTACGCAAGCGATTTTATTGAAACGTGTCTGAGCTCCACTAAATTTAATTTAGCATGTAAATCTTATCTTAGTTCTCGTCAGGGCTCCAAGGTAGGCAGCGTACTAAAAAGTTCTCCAGAAAATTTTACATTTGACTTCAATGTTCAACATTACGAAACCTTTCAACGTTACGTGCTGTTTCTTAAAATGCGTTGCCAAATGAAATAACGAAAAATTGAACCGTTTTCATGGACGTATGAAACTGCATGCAAATGTTGCTGGCTCACAGAAAATTATCAATAATGCTGTGAATTATATTCAATAAATTTGCTCAAATTTTTGTAATTATTGGCTATTCTGAATAAATACTTTTCATAAATTACATGTAATTCCGGAAAGGAAAATAATCGTCTATTTGTATTTTATTTTTTTGGGACGGTAGGTTTTAGCCTACTGTATTTTTTTGTCTAAATTGTATAAATGTTGTACATTTGAATTCGTTGGCAGCAACTAATACTATACTGGTTTTATATATTATTTGTTTTGTATGGCTCAGCAAAAAAAAACGCTTTAGATGTCGTACGTACATGAAAGTGTTCAGTTTATAATATATCACAATTTCATAAGCCAACGAAAACTGACGTAGTCATTTAAGGTAATCCATGTGTTCTTTAATCTACGTTTTATAAAATAAAAATTTATGTAAAATTCAAGATGCCGTTTTAACAAGACAGCGTCTCAGGTTATGCTTAGCGAAATTAATGTTTTTAGCTTTTGCCTATAAATTCGTTTAAATTCGTTGTGTATGAAAATAAACTTAAGAGCTATGTACTAAAGTATTTATATGATGTTATTTAGTAATTTACATAGGCCGCCATAATGCGTGTGTGTTCTGTGAACAATCTCCGTTGGATTTTAACTGACAGTACTATAACACTATATCTAAGCAATCCGTTAGAAATTTCAGAATTTAGTCAAAACGATTAATTGTGTAAGTGCCTTAACTATTCACTTTGTTCGAAACTAAAAATAAATAAATAAATTCCCTGCCTTAAATATATAATATTTAAAGTACTCAGTGCCTGGGATATACATTCTCTGTTAATTTTTAGCAAACTAGCACAAGTAGTTTGGTGTTTTAAATTAATACTTGGAATATTAAAATTTATAACTTCTGAATCAGGTGTGTTATATAGGACCTCAATGTACGTTGTACATGGTGCAGTTGCATTAATAAAGACATAGTTTGAAATCTAACATGTTCAACGCGTAGTACACATTAGTATTTTTATTTATTACAATGATGCTGCAAAACCTAAATCAGAAGTTTTTGACTCGGTTGATTTTCTTTAGTTGGCACATTGTATCCATTCAGCTTTACATAGGTTTTTATACATATTTATAACATTTGTTCATTGATGTAACATTTATTTTTCACCGTATTGTCGTTTACGTTGATCACTCTGAAATACTGGTATGGCAAACATTTAATTTAAAAGGACACTCTGTACTTTCATACAACAACAAGGATTAAGGAGAAAATATTTTTACTGAACTACAATAAAGCACGATCACAAGACACTACAGAAGATTGAATGCATTATCTCTAATGAGAGTTACTTAGTTGATAGGAAGTGCGTGAAAGAAAATACTATAGGCGTGAATGTGTCTTGCTAATGCAGAATTGTAACTAGTTAAATACTTACGAGCAGTGGCAGTAAAACATGACGTGTATACCTCAGTGCAGAGCCAGATTTATTTTGATGATACTAACAAAAATTCTTCTTATGACATAGTTATTAGAAATGCACAGTTAATTTATTAATATATGCCTGTAAATATTCCGGGTAGCTTCACATGACTGATCACAAACAGTGATTCACAGTAACAAAATTAAATTAGATTTTCAATAATAATCATGACTCAAGTCTATTGCCTTAATTTAAATGCTAAATATTTAACATGATGTCGGTAGTAGTGGTTCTACGCTTCTGAAGATAAGAGTGATTATGATACCGAACCTTCCAATAATTACGGCAGTAAATACTCGACATCAACAACGCCTGGACCGATCGTTTCATTTGGACTGCAAGCGACAAGCACAGAGGTATCCGTCTACAGCACAACTCAGCAATCTCACGTACTTCCACGAAGATACCAGAAAACGTTCATTGTTCTGCGAAAGAATTAACCAAACACTGCAGATACTAATACCGGACAGCTCTACGCTATTAACAAAGAGGGATATGCGAAAAGTAGCCTAATTGCATGATGTGAAACTATTGAATAAATTAATGTTATGAATATACCAAAAAAGCCTAGTTGCATGAGTTGGAACTGTTGAATCAAATTGTTGTTACTTCTTTTCTTTTAACACATATTCTTTTTTTATGTGTTTTGCGCAATACATTTTTTTATTTTAGTCATTTATATACGGTTGAAATAACAAAAAAAAAGTTATGCGTCGAAAAAACATTTTCTGCACACTGTTATGTTAGCAGCGTAAATAATTTATTAATAACTCTCCTTACCTCCATGGTTAATAAAATGTAGTGTGATGTTATATGTTGACTTGAGGTGGAAGCACAGCCTGTTTTCTCCTAGAATTTTACAAGTTATCCGGTATTGGTTTAAAGTGCATTTGGTTTTACTCTGTTCCTAACCAGAGATGAGAGGAAAGTAGAGATGGAGCATTAGCAGCCAATACTGAGGCCAAGCCCACTGTGTTTATTCAGGTTGCAATATGGCGGAGTGCAATCAGCTGTTCCTGTAGGTGTAATGAGAAGTGAGGTTGTGGTTGGCCAACCCACCGCCGCATTGTACACGTTGCTGTGGTAACATAGAACATTTTTCTGTTACCAATATGGCGGATGGGCTCCTCCCTCTTCCGTTTCAAGGCCCCATACCCCTCGTCCTAAGACGTGCGTTATGCTCTATCTGTATGTTCCTCTAATCTCTGTTCCTAACAGATCTCTTTTGTCCAGCTCTACATACAATTTTATGTCTTTCTAAATAAAAACTAAAAGTTTTATCGATTGTTCTCTTTCTATAAACCATTATATTATGTGTTGCGTCCGTATTACTGCCACTGACAATGATAATGCATATTGTAACTGTACAATACACTCTAGCAGAGATTTATAATAATTAACAAGTAATAAGAAAATATTAAATTTAAACATGGCGACTGAAACTGGACAGCATATATATTTCCTTTGCGCGGAGTTTCTAAAAACGTGCATAACAATTTAATTCAATGGTACATTACTGACAAAATTTAGTCAAATGTCATAACTTGTAGCATGTGCGAAATTTTGTTAAGTTACATTGTTTGTTTTATTTTTATTTGTGTTTTAGACCAAATATAATAGCCTTTTTTATTTTAAGTTTTGTACTTCTAAACTCTTTCTTTGTAATCAGCCAGCCAACGTCATGATGTTTACAATTGTATTCTACTTTTACTTTCGGAAAGAAGATAAACGACAGAGAGAAGAAACAAAAGCTAAGTAATAATGTTGTATATTAAATAAAAATATTACAGCAAACATAAAGTACAAGAACACTGAAGGCGCACATTACCATGCCACGTATTGACTGCTGGACCCCTTACACTGGACTCATACAATCCCAACGAGCACAGCACGGCACTAAAACAAAAGACGACAGCATACAAATTATATTTCTGATGCAAAAGCTCGAAATTTCTGCATCTTCAAACCACCCAGAATATGCTAATAAAAGTGAAAATTTTCTGTTAAGCCCAGTATATACCGAAAAAATAACAGTAACAATCTTAATTACAAAATGTTAGTTACAAAATGTTATCAACAAATTGTAAGCTATGGTACACTATTTTATAGCAATGTTGATAGCAAATATGTTATGTTGGAACAATGATGAACAAGTAGATAATAATGTTGATGGCAAAAATGCCTGCAACATTGCTCCTAACATTGCTAGTAACATTTGTTGTTGATCTAGACCTCCTTAGAATGGGTCGGGAAAAAAATGTTATTAACATTGTTGGCGACACAGTTATTAACATGTTTCTAAAAATAATATAATTTTGTTGCTAGCACATGTTTTCAACAAAACGTTAGTAACAAGTGTTATCAAATTTTTTATAAACATTAATAAAGTTAATAACAGAATTACGGTAACCATGTTCATAACTTGATGTCAACAATTTTCAAACATATTTACTATATTGTTAGTAACGTTCTTGAAAGCACATGTTCTTAGCAATGTTTTAATTAAGCACTTGAATGCACACTGCTAACAGAGATCGTAAATATTTTAATAACGTATTACTATCACTTTTGGAACTTCCAGCTAAGATTAATGTAAGGTAAATGACGTTCCATGTGCATGCAAATGAAACCACATCCAGGTAAGAAAGGCGAAATATTTATTTTCCAATGCTGCGTAATAGGCCTATATTTACAGTGAATCACAACACGACATTAATTATACTCTATCAATAATTGCAATCTTGATCCTTAACTTCTACTCGGGCGACAGTTAACGTAGTTCTGACGTAATGTCTTATAGTTGAGTGTTGATTGAGTGATTCCTACAATACGTTACAGTAACAATCTGTCTTGTACGTACGCCATAGGGATGTTCGATTGCTTACATGAAAAAAGCATTGTTAATTGTCTTGTATTTTATTAGCTGTTCCATTTTGCACAAACTCCGTGTCGTGCTTCTTGTCGTAATTCCAGCATTATTATTAAGTATACACCCCCATCGACACGGCACGTTCAAAACAATACCGCAGTTAGTAACAACCAGGCAAAAAACGTGCCGTAAGGAAACGATAGTAAGTTCAGAGTTGCCTAACAACACTTTGATCCCGTCCAGGTACCTAGAGGCGGATTTGAAAACCCACCCGGTGGAGTAGGTTAGGTTATCTCAGTCACGTGACCAGGTTTTGTCAATAACCGGCATCTTGCAGACCAGGAAGCTTTTAATTCTATTGTGTGAAGTGCTCAGTGCCCAGACTAGCATCAAGAGCAAATTCTCCCAATCTCAGGGCATGTTTTAGCATTCCGTTCCTCTTCTTATCAACTTAATAAGTAACAAAGACACACAACAATAAATATAGACACAACTATCATAAACTTAGCTACCCAAAAGATAACAGCAGTATAGTTCTTGTTGAAATATGAAGGAACTTGAATAAATACTGCAGACATAACTGAACGTTTAACAGGGCAGTAAAGCCAAGTAAGTAAAACTGCCAATTTGTCGCCATACTATATCATTCATTACACATAATACAACAATACACATTACCATAATCTTCCGATGTAGAATTTACTCAAGCTCTATCTTACAACACTAGTAACACACCATATTACCTCTGTTGCAAAATGTATTCAAAAATGTTCTAAAGTTAGGGCAAGTTCGTTATAGGTCTGGCCACCAACCAAAGTATATTAAAATATAAATTTAATTAAAGATAGTAACAAATAAATTAATTTTGAGGCAAATTTAAAAATAATGTAACCTACTCATTAAATAAGCTGCCTAGTTAAAATATTTAAAGTGTAAACAAAACTTTATACTTATCCTTATGACTTTAACACCAGAAACAAAAGAAATATATATATATAATATACGAGGCAAAGGCTTAAAATTAAAATTAATAGATAATGAAAAGTAACACAGGTAATTATGAAAACATTAACTCTGTAGGCTATAAGCCCTACACTATTCATTGTTCTAAGATGGCGGCAATCCATAAAAATAAGTCTTCATATGAGGAGCTTAGATTTATAGTAGTGTCGGTTAATTAAAATAGTTTTACGTAAACAATTATTTGAAATCACACGTAAAATGCAGTACATTCTTGCGATACTGTAATGGTATACAGAAATTCGGTTAAGAGCGAAATATTTGTTACAAAAATGTTGTGTAAAAATGTGTACAGTATGAGTAACAATGACCTTACTAATTATTTCTGACTTACACCAGTACGAATCTCAGCCTTTCGAGGTTTCTACTGTAGTGAAATATTTTGCTAAACACTACGTTTGCGATGCAGTCTTTACACGATATTATATTTTTATTCAAATATAAGTTTAGGTGGTTTTTCTTAGATATTTCGTTCACAATGCATTCAGTTTCACTTTCTTGGGGTTTTGATTATGTCCACTGTTCATATTCTTCGTGGCAAATGCCGACTTTCGTCTGATAACCACCGCCTTTCCTGTTCGAGGGTACGGTAAGTCAGAAGTTGATCGAGAGGACGTCATGTGAAATTTCACTCCGGTTAAACTCCGAACTCCTTAAACTCAAAAATGTCTTAAGATAATGATAAAAAGTAACATGCTGGAGTTACGTAAGTATTCTCAATCACGTGACCAGGTTAGTTCAATCACCGAGCTACTCATAAACGCCTGCAAACAATTCAGGGGTTCGGATTGTTAGAGTTGAAATAAACTTACATATTTTAAATCATAACATCTTAGTAACCCCGTTGTCAGCAGCAGATATTTCATACGATATGTTGCTTATATTTCATGCAACATTCGTTTCTTCCTTTTACGTCTTCAGCGTTGCCCTTACAGATTTCCTTACATTTTACTTTGTTTACATCTGTTGTTTACAATTATTTTTTTGCAGTACTAGGCAAGATTACTCTGGTAACAATAGCTTATCCGGCCCACGAGCTCGTCAACCATTAACGTAGTTACTTCAGCGATACTGTCATTGCTAATTTTATTCTTCTTGAGGACTCTTAACGAATAGCAAACCTGCATTAAAACAATCTCTGACTGCAGCGCTACCTTATCACTAGAGATCGAAAAAATTCGCGGGTTCAGTCACCTTTAGGCTAGCATCTGTGTATTCAAGCAGACATTATTTTCTCACTGGTTGTTCAATTACTAGAGGCACGATTATTTCGCGTATTGATTCTAGGTCAGGTAGAACGTCAATAACGTGTGCTTCACTGCTCCGTCTATGATAACAGACTAGAACAGTTTTAACACATATTTGACGACTCCAAGTCAGTTATAAATAGGGACCCTTGTTTTTCACGAAAATAATTTTGCCTCACTTTGTTTCGGTGCCTTACTCCTTCAACAACACACGTCTGTGATTGGCCGGTAGGATCACAAAGCTCGTGAGAGTTAAAATATCCAATCACAGACCACGAAGCAGAACTGCAGATGTGCACGTAAGGCACAGAAATAAAGTGAGGCAAAATTCTTTCCGCGAAAAACAGGGGGCCCTAGTTGTAAATAGGGACTGGAAAATTTCGCCAATTCAATGAGCTGTAGGCTAGAATCCATTGTAGGCCTACTATGCATACTCAAGCCTCGACTATTTATCCACTAGCTGCTACTCTGTGGAACAGCAGACAATGAACGAATAGACGTGGCTTGAGTAGGTATAGTACAATGGATTCTAGTCTACAGGTCATCGAATTGGCGAAATTTTCCAGACCCTAGTTATAAATAAGGAAACAAGTCGTGGAGATATCACATGCTTAGAGATGATGGTATATCGCGAAAATGTTTTGTGCCAACATAGCCTTGAAAACACTGACACATCGTAGCTGTCTATAGACCAATAACGTGCATCAAATATTAAAATAGCGGTATTCTTATTGGCTTAGTCAAATAGGGCAGTAGCTTCGCGTACAAGGAAAAGCCAGTAATCTTTTGATAAGATGAACGTACGTTGAAGCCTAGCAAATAGTCAAGTTTTCCCGCGATAAACCATCATCTCTACACATGCTACACGTCTGTACTGTTAGAAGCCAATGGATATTCGACTTGAGCCGGTACACGTATATAACTGAGAAGTCTAGGCTGTTTCCAGATGAATACGCGAAATACTAGTGCCTCTATCAATGACGCAGTGATATGGGCTTGTAATTAGTTGCTCCTATACTATTAGCTAAGCGAATTTTAGGAAGTGTCAAAAGTCACGGGAAAATTGCGAAAGTGGCATGAGGTTACAGTTACTGTAATTCTAGCTTGGGGACAAAATAAAATGCGAATTTTTTAGGGTATCTGCTTATCACGTGTACTACTGGCCACTCACTTTAGCAGTAGCAAATGGAGAAGTAGTTAAAGCCAGAGTGTGCATAAGATTGTGGAAGCCAACCTGCAGGCCGTTGAACACGCAAAATCCCCGATTCTCTAATCATGATATGATTGAAAAATTCTCCTGTGGCGTATTGAACGCTTGAAAATTGTACTTGGGTTACTGTTTAAAAGCCTCAAGCTAAATGTTTTGCTTACACTGGCTTACCTCATGAATTCTTATAAACACATACAGTGTTCTTTCAAAGAGTTGTGCAATGGGAATGCATGACTGTATGTAGTTTCTTAGACATATTGCGACGTAAATGTCTGTCAAAGAAAACTAAATTGAATAGAAAAACATAAATATGCACATTTTGTTTCAGTCAACAGGAAACATTCAAAACATTAAATTCCATAAATTGTATTGGGTCAATTACAAACACACCCACATGAGAAGACAAAAAAAGCCTATCGACGGGAACAGATAACAGTTCCCGAAACGTGGTTTTTTTGTTTGTGTGTGGAAGACTTGCTGTGTTTTATTTCATCCCATCGTTGTGTCGTATTTTCATTTTATTTTTGTGGTTCATATATTTTGTCCTGTTATCATTTTACAACTGACCATGAACCTGTTTCGTCTGCCTTTGTGGTCTCTGGTTTTTTCTTATTTCCTCTTTTGAATGTTCTTGTTTTATTTTACCTGATTCCATTAAAATGGAATTTAGCGTTGTGTATGCATCCTCTTGACTAAAATATAATCTGCTCATTTATGTTTTTCTATTCGCTTTAGTTTTCTTTGACAGTCATCTATATCGCAATGGATCATGTAAATAAAACCTCTATTGTTTTTACCACGTAGTTCAAACAGTGATTGTAATGCGCACACATGTATTTTCCCAGTCACTTACAATTCCCTGTTTTCCCGCATTGTAACCTGTTGACACGTTATGCTTTAACAATGTGGAATGAATTATTCACAATCTACAGTTATCCTACTATGTAATTCATACTTCGTATGTGAGTTGGTTTGCAAAACATGCCCCACTGGCCATAATGGTCTGCTGGCTGTTATGAATGTTCTCGCTATATAAGTATATAATATTATTACCACAAACAATGACAGAACAAGAAATATCTCGCTAATATTTAAAATATTTCAAGAAACTCCCGACTCATAGCATACTACATTTCAAATCAATCAGACAAGTAAAATTGCTCACATTCACTAAAAAAAAAAAAAAAAAAAAAAAAAAAAAAAAAAAAAAAAAAAAAAAAAAAAAAAAAAAA
>PNEQ01078263.1:0-18533 GCA_003012365.1 Medauroidea extradentata | reverse complement strand
GGGTAATATGAACTCCCGAAAAATAGGACATGTTCTATTACGTTTTTGGGTAACGTTTCGGGTACAAAATCTGCCATGCCCAGAACCAAACCCCTTGTGGAGGTGCTGGAACTGCACTCAGACGGAAGCAGAAATGCTACCAGAAAATGGGCATAGAAACTGCTATGAAATTGGGCATCGTGTGAGGCCGGCTTAATGGACCAAATATTATCAAACTCGGTACTATTGGTGACCTGGTCAACGTGTGTAATATTTATTATTTAGTTTTCAACATATTTATTGTATAAGTTTATGTAATGATAGTTACTGTCGTCAGTTGCTTCATGCAAGTGTTGTGTAATTTTATGATAGAGAGGTAACACAAGACTAAAAACTGCTGGGCTGTGAGTGAGTTGACACTGCTATGTTTTGTTATCAGTATCACGGGTGGCATTAACTGCCGGCTGGCGTATTTGACGCTGAAAGGAAATGCTGACATGCAGATAATGACAGCTCAATTACTTGTTCTGTGTCTCCAAAACAAGATATTCGTACTGGAAAACAAAACAATTGAGTGGCATTTCACACTCAGTAATCCATTTTTCTTATTTGAAATACTGCTTTAAAATTATTAGTGATAATTTTATAACAATTATTATGTAGTGGTTAGTGAGAGCATGTAGTAATTTTGTAGTGAGTTATTATACTTAGAATTCTATAGTATGTAGTGCGATAATTTTCGACGAACGCTCATAATTTTGCGGGGGATTACTAGTTGTAGTTGTTGAGGAGCAACAGTCCCACCAAACAGAGCAGGAGATGGGAGGGGGGATCCAGGGTACCTCTCCATTTACGGGAAAATTTGGGGTTTCAAAGCAAAAAATGGTGCTCTTTAAGCATTATTCATACCTAAAGATCTATCTATATAGCTGGTTGAAATTGTGATTGTTTCATATAAAATGGTGTCTGTAAACATTTGTGCAAACACACAGTTATATTACCTATTGGAACCTTGGCCCATCGCAAACCAGTATTTAAATACCAGCAGATACCTGTATATTACATTATGCTGTTTTAAAAATATTCTGTACCTGTACGCAGACGTAAATTACTAATGAAATCATTTAAATTACTTAAATCACCTTTATTACTGCAGTATTTTCATAACTTGTTACAATGATGAATAACAAAAGGCTACATTATTACACACATTCGCTAAATATTGACGATGTCTACAATAGTTTTAATACACTTTACATGTTTTACGTAATGAATTTTTTTGTTAATTCATTAATTAATTTAATTAAATTAAAATTAATAAAATAATTAATCTTAAACTTAATTGCCAATATGCCATGAATTACCACATCAAACATTGTTCACGTATTATTATTATTTTTTTTTTTTGGATATTCTACTTTACGGAAATATTCAGAAATAATTGTGCGATTAGAATATATTTTTAAAACAAGTGAAATGAAAAAAAATCATTCTCGCTTTGCCTTTCTCTTTTTCACTATTTGAATGTGAAGGCTTCATCTTTTTGGTACAGGATGAGGCACACAAACGGAAAAACATATTTGCAAGGGACCCAAATCTCAACAGATAGTTTTCATTAAGTTTTTTATAACCTTTATTACAAGGTTAAATATACGGGACATCAAGCTACAGTAACCATGCATTTTATACACCAATGAATATAATACACCCAATAAAGCGGAGGAGGGTCCCTTCTCCCGAAAAAATTTGGATTTTAAGGTGCAAAACTGTGTTATTTAAGCAGTTTATGTAATGCAAAAGAGATCTAGACTCCAATTCACTATTATATGTAGTGTAAATTCAAAAACTTCAGGGGGTGGGGGGTTCTCGGCTCCGTTTTCATCTCCCCTACTTCCGGGCGTGCAGACCCAACGTGTTACTGAAGCTTGATATATTTTCTCCTCCGTCTTCAATAATTATCTTCGTAAAAAATAAATTTACGAGTGTTCAATAACAGGTGTGTCATGGTACACGACTAAGGGAAGGGAGGGACGTATCCCCTTCCATCTCCCCCCACCCAACGACAAGCCGTTGATGCGCGGCGTGAGTTATATTACAGCGATAACAGACTAATATCAATGTAACTGATATGACGATGCAATTATGATAGTGGTGGCTGTAGTCACACGGTGTCCGTGAGTAACGTTTGGAAGATTTATTTCATTTTGATGTGGTTTAATGTTTAGAGATATCTGTAGTGCATTGAGAATGTTATTATTGCCGACGAGGGAAGCTTTGGTATTTTTCCATATCTTACTGACTCAAGGAAAGTCGTCTCTACGAGTGAAGCAATCTGTGACTGCACCAATTATAGTGATGAATGATAAAGGTGTTGAATGTTTATGTGAACCATCATACTTTATTTCAAATTGGTTTATTGTTACAGTTTGTGTATTTAATTTAATCCCCAGAAGAAATATTATTTAACTGAAAATATATTTTATATTACAATAAAAAACATGCACATTATTGAGGGGAAATACCCCCCTCTCCGCTAAAGTCGCACCTGTTGTGATGCATTGTATATTTACTCCAGGACATTTTTTTTGCGATATTTATCACTATGGGATTTCTAAAGGACTGCAATATTTTCTTAGCGCGATATTTTCGTAGCGCGATATTTAACGCAGCGCGATATATCGCGATTTTATCGCAACGAGATATACATCGCATAGCGCGATATATCGCGATTTTATCGCAGCGCGATATTTATCGCATATCGCGATATATCGCGATTTTATTGCAGCGTGATATTTATCGCATATCGCAATATATCGCGTTTTTATCGCAGCACGATATATCGCGTGTATCGCGATATTTTTGAAATATCGCATCGCGATACATAATTTCAGAATATCGCACACCCCTATCAATGACACGTCAAATGTTTCTCATTTGCGATAACCATGAGAGTCACCTGTCAATTGAAGCTATAAACTTAGCTAAAGCTAATGGTGCTCACATCCTAACATTCCCCCCACACTGCACGTACAGAATGCAGCCATTAGATGTTGGCATAATGAAACCATTTCAAACCTTTTACAACTCAGCTGTGGACACGTGGATGTCATCAAATCCAGCGATCACATTCACCAAATACAATGTGGCGTCTTGTGTAGGAATTGCTCATGCACGAGCAATGGTTTCACAAAGCATCTTGAATTCCTTTCGAAAAACTGGAATTTACCCAAAGGATAAGGATGTCTACACTGATGATATGTTTTTGGCAAGTTCAGTCACTGACAAACCCCTCGAGGTATCTCAAAGTGAGGAATGCAACATGACGTCACTGGCATCAGATAGGCCTACACTGCAATCATCCGTGATTCTAGAACCAACTCTGAATGCTCAAAAACAAGTCGGACCATCAAAATCTGGGACATCAAATTCTCTTGAAAACCAAGTTACAGCAACCAGTAGTTGTAGGCTAACTAACTATGTAAGCCCACAGCAGTTCAGGGGATACCCTAAGGTAAAACAAATGGCAAAAACCAGAAAACCTAGAGAGAAGGGGAAAAGTTTAATAGTAACAAGCACACCTGAAAAAAATAAATTAGAAGAAAACCTTAGAAAGAAAGTAGCTCTTCTTAAAGAAAAAGAAGAAAGAATTCAAAAGAGGGGAGACAAAATCAAACAGAAAGAAAAAGAGCAATAAATTGCAAAGGAACCAAAAAAGAAAGCGACAAAGAGAAAAATCCACTTTGAGGAATCAGAAGAAGAAATTGAAGACGAATGGAATTCTGATGATGACGACTTAGAGGATGGAGAGAATGAAGACGTAGAAGACAATGCTGTCGAGATGAAAGTAAAAGATTTTGTTCTCGTCAAGTTTGTGTGCGACAAAAAAATAATTCATTATGTGGGGAAAATAGTTGCCAAATGTGATGACGGAGACTTGGTGATTACATTTCTTAGAAAATCTTCAAAAGTCCACGAATATGTTTTACTATCCAAATGTAGAAGATGTTGGCAGTGTGCCATTCACCGATGTTGTTAGAATTTTACCTGTTCCTAGTGAAAGTGGTAAAACTAAACGACAGCAATCATTAGTGTCTTTTGTTGTCTCACTTTCAAAGTACCATGTTCACTAAGTGAAAGACTCAAAATTATTTTTCCCAAATGACATTCTATTTCATGTCAGGTCTTTTAGTTAATCTTGAAATTGTTTTAACTTGCAGTGCACATTGTGAAATATAAACTTTTTATTCATACCTATTTTTGGTATTATTTCATCACAATAGACCTTGCATCTTTTGGTTTATTACATAATCATAATGAACCAACGATATTTCATAATGTAGGCCTATATAATGTGGTTTCTTATTCTACTGTAGTTGTCTCAACCTGCCCCAAAACTAGTCTCAACCTGCCCCAATAGTAGGGCAGGTTGAGACATTTGCAAAATAATTATTTGTATTTTTTTATTCAAGTGTTTAATGATACAGTGTATCACATTTAAGATATCATATATGTATACAATACTGGAGTGCAATGATATTTTACAGACTTATAGTGAGAATAGCACAGGAAATATAAACACTTAAATTTTTGTGTTTCAACCTGCCCCACTTTCCCCTAAGTTATTTTTAAATAAAATGATGCAATATTAATTTTTCACAGTATGCTAGTGCGTAATTAAATTTAATCCTACAATTTATTATGTTTTACATGTAAAAAAATAGTGAAAGCAGTCTATTTTCCAATAAATGTATTCGTGAAGAAGCCTTTTCCTTTATACAGTCCAATTCTATTCCTGATAAGACAATAACAAGTACACAATTTCGTATCTCCATGGTGGTAGCCATTTATATTCACTGAATATTGCATTTTAGCAACGAGATATATAGTAAACAAAGAGGGGCGGAAGCTCTTTCTGGCTGAAGCTCAATGGACACCATTAGTGTGACGTCACACGATGACGCTGGTTCCAAACAAACCCTCTGAGCCTATGCAAAACAATGCAATAATTTTGCTCTTGTTCGTAAAAATCTATTATTATAGAAAGTGAACGAATTCTATCGTTTTTAGAATTAATTTATATCAAAGAAGTTACGAACAAAGTCTAACATATAATTTTGCAGCGTACTCGAAGTTATGTATGTGTAAATAGTGGCGAGGTTGCTTAACCTGGTAAACATACACATTGTTCTTGTTTGAATAGTAGCATTTACTTGCAGTTCAATGAGTGCAGTACAAAAACAAGAAATTGAGCATCTGATAACTAGTCGAAACTACATTTATATTACTCCTGGTCATTCTTTAAATAAATCCATCGTTATGTTTTGTCATTTGTATGCTGTGTTACGATTTCGTCCAAAAGTTTTTTAACGCATTAGGTGCCTTACCCAGGCAATTTGCGAAGAAATTTTAAAACAATAATAATATTGGAACTGGTCTAAAATCGTAGGTCAATTTCTTATAATGGCTTGTGATGACTGACATAATTTGTCGCTACTAGTCAAGTTTTAAGTTACCTCACAAGGTGTGCGGAATACTAAGTACAAAAACGTCAGCAATACATAACAAGTGCAGAAAGACAGTAATTAAAGGTACAGAATGCTGCATAAAATATAGGATACGAAACTGAGCAAGTTTACTGTTTTTACAGTAGGCCTAGTTTAATATGTTGCTTAACGTTTTCCCCAAAGGGTATTTTATAGTTACGACTTTTTTTTAAAGAAAAAATGACCTTAGACAAGGCAATCAAGGTTGGAGAAATTGTGGGATAGGGAACAAAACATTTTTGGGCAGGAGTACAAAAAATAGTAATGCAGGAGCATAGGCAATTATAGGTCAGAGGCAGTGAAAATTGTATGGTAGAAGAACTATAAATGTGAGGCAGTGACACTAAAAATAATGTGGTAGAGCTACAGTAAAATGTAGGGTAGGGTAACAGTAAATTGTAAGGGTAGGAACTATTAAAAATGTGAGGCAAGGAAATTAAAAATAAACATGGAGCAGAAGTACAGAAAATTGTAGGGCAGGGATACAAAAAACTGTATGGTAGCACAATTAAAAATGTGTAGCATAGACTAAATAAATTCTCACAACTCTGCTACCACACAGCGGTGAGATCACATGTTCCCACCTCTAGAAAACCCTCTTAAGAACATCCCTGAACCTACCAACCCCCTTCACCATCACCAACTCCTATCCACTTGTATGGATGTATACTGGAGGCTAAGAAATAAATTTAAAAAAATGTCAAGTCACCCTGCAAAACATTCCACTCCCTCATTGACCTCACAAACATTGACAGCCTACCCCGCTCTGTTCTCCTCCACACCCTCTCAATCTTCTGGCTGTTGCTTCCTCTCTCTCTATATCCCCCCCCCCCCTTCGTTAAGTGACAATATAACCTTCCTCATCCTCACCTCAGAGCTGTAGCCTCATTCAGTACCCTTCCCAGCAAACCAAAAGCTCTTCTGCCCTTCGTAACCACCCTCTCCACCAGTTTTGTCCACCTAAGGTCACTTTGCAGCACAACCCCTAGAACCTTTTATTGTGTGGCTTCTTTTATCCCTTTCCCATCCTATCTGCTTATCACTCTCTTCCTAGTAAACCTGACTAACTTAGTCTTACAAACATTGATCTTCATCTGGTTTTCCACAGTCCAGAAACACAACCTGTCAATGTCTGTCTGCAAGTTGACCCCATTGCCCACCACTAAAGACAGTAATCTGCAAACAATCTTATTTTGCCACTAATCCCAAAAACCATACCATTCGCCATGATGGTGAACAATACCGGATAGAGCAAACTTCCCTGTGGCATCCGTGATGTCATATCGTTGTCTGCCGTCAATTATACCCCTCCTTTCAAGCTCTGCCACCGTCCTTGGAGGAGGTCCCCAATCCATTTCCATTCCATTTTGTCTATTTGTCTCACTATTCCAGTACTCCATTGTTTCAAACACTAACAGGTACTGAGCCTGCAGCATATCAGCTTTCTCTCTGTCATTTGTCGTAGTTTGTCCATTCATACTTGTCAATGTTGGTATCCCATCCCCAACCCTCCTTACCTTCTTCAGACATTAAAAATAATCATGGCCTAAGCACAAAATTGTACAGTAGGGGCACAGGAAATGCGAGGAAGAAATATTTAAAATTATGGGGCAGAGGTAAACAAAATTGTAAGGTAGGTGCACTGGATATGTTAAGCAAGGAATTAAATATCACGGAGCAGATGTACAGAAAATTGTAGGATAGGATACAGTTGTTCGATAGGGGGACAGAAAACTGTAGGGTAGGGTACAGTTGGATTGATGTAGGCCTACAGAAAGAAAATTGTAGGGTAGGACAACTAAAAAATGCAGGGGCAGGGTCATGGCAGAGGTACAGAAACTTTTAGGATAATCACAAAAGATAGTAGGGTAGTTGCATTTTAAAAAATGTGTGGGAGTGACACAAAAAATCATGGCGCAGTGTTAAGTGCACTTAAAACTGTGGGGCAGGGGCATAAAAAATCATGGAGCATTGAAGGAGGAATTATAAATTTTAGGGCAGAAGCACTATTTGTAGGGCAGATACACTGAAAACTGTGGTGCAGAGGTAGTAAAAATTGTAGGGCTAGGACACTAAAAATCATTGGACAGGGGCAATAAACACATTAGGTCAGAAATAGATCTAACCTTTTTTAAGCACACATTTGAGCCCACAAGACTAACATACTACATTAAATAAATAAATAAGCCACCCCTAATGTTCGTTACAAATGCATTTGTATAGGCTTATATTTTAACAGCCTCTGCCTAACTTCGTTTAATATGAAAATAATTAGTTTGAACTATCCTACAAATATGCGCGAATACAGTTTTAATATTATTAAACACATTATAACGTCCTAAGTTCTAACAATCTCCACCCCTTACAAAATTATTTCGTAACGATGCATGCTATACAAGTCGCAAGGCTCAGCACGAATGTATTTTCCCGCTATGTGTATTAAATTCTTTCGTCTCCGACGATATCAGTCGTTTTTGACATTATTTATGTTCAATCGAAAGTATTTGTATTTTTTAACATTATTACAAAAATACATTGGGATGCTAAATGGAGTTTTCAATGTTAAACTTTCAAAACAAAATTTTTTTTGGAACCAGCGCTCTCGTGTGATGTCACGACTAATGGTGTCCATTGAACCTGTGTCGGCCATATTTGCAATTGTCAAAACAAAGGGGCGCGGCAGTTTGTTGGTTAGGGATAACTACATCTATGTGCCTATAATAACAGAAAAACAAAGCTTACGATGGACTGTGAATGTCTATGTGGCATGTAAAGTATATAAATACCTGTCTATCGTTTAATAATTTAGGAACGAGAATAAATCGTAAACACAGGATGAAAACAATTGACGAAAATGTGCAGGTAGCGAGTAACTAGCTCACAATCGAAATATATAAATTTTAAAAACCTTGAAGTAAACATATGCGGACATAAAAAATACATATTACGCATTTCAGTTCTGTGTAATTATTGTTACCTCAGTTTAGTGTATAGTACACTGTGTAAGACTTTGTAAGTTAAGGTTATGTTTATAGAACTACTGGTAAATGTAAATTATAAAACGTCAGAACATATGTAAAAAAGCATGCATTTATATATACAAATTAAAAATAAATACTATAATACATTCTTATTACTACAAGAACCATGCATATAACATGTCAACTACATCAACAGTCAACAACCATGCCACCCACCCTAACCCTATTTAAGAGCCTCGACCATATACAAATAAATATATATTCACAATTGGTATGTCGCCATGTAGCGAGATCAATTCTTGCCTGCCTCTCTAGGCTACCATTCCCAAACCTCTCCCGAACCATCCAACTCCTAACAGTTACCATATCATTCTGTAAAATATTCCTCTCACCTAACCAATTCTTTCTCTTCCACTCCACGTGAACCTTTTCACTGGTGTTTACTCTCCCCCATACCCTCCCTTAGCTAGGTGCCAACTTAACCCTCCCCAACCCCCCTCTCTAGTCACAAGTATGAACATCCTGATCAGACTTTCATTTCTTCTTCTGTCTTTTAGTGTACTCCATCCCATTTCCTTCAACATTACAGATGGCCTGTATATACCTTCATCCTCCCCACCGTACCGTTGCCTTCTTCACCTACTATTCACCCATCCCATTACCCTCTTTACACCTTTTTACGTTCCCGCACCTCAAGTTCCATATATGTATCCTTCTCTTTGGCAACATATTCCAGCCTATACCATACCATACTATCAAGCAGTATGTATTTTCCTTCTCCTCCCAGTAATGAATTTCTACACGATTCATTAAATGTTATGTTTCGTTAATATTTGATTTGTGTTGATTGTAAACCAAAAAGTTCGGTACCTACCTTTTATCCTGTCTCATTGCAGATACCCATAACATAACAGTACAATTTATCTAAACTGCATAAACAAAGCGTATAGTAGTTGTAGTATGCTTTTATTTTATTGCTGTAGTGTGTGCAGCCAAACACTGAGATAGGCACTACAATGTTGTGGATTGCCGCAATTTAATTCATATTTCATGTTGGTGAGGGTTCGAATGTTCTCTAGTGATACATTAATCAGGTGTAGTTGTAACGGACTCGACAAACAAATACCAAAACGACCAATATCCCAAAATATTCCTCATGATTCTCGTATAACCTACATTACAACATGTGTCAGCTGACAATGTATTGACTATAGATAAAATGGCCGACCAATTTCAAATAGGCTTCACCTGAGAGCCTTGGAAATAGCTGCTTCCGCCCCTCTATGTTTACCATATAACTCGTTGCATTTTAGCGATTTCTTGTAAATGCAAACAGATTCGGCAAACGTTTGCTGACAACTTGTGGCCAATTCAACCGCTAAAATACGCCTAGTGCTTAACTTTTGCAAAATTTTATGTATTAATGATCATATATGTTCAACAAGGCAGTGGCCGGGGTTCAGCTAAAGGTTTGTTTTACTCGGCCTCTCTCAGGAGCTGGAAGAGTTGGGTCTAGTTGACCCAGGTCAACCAAGGTCAAAAAGAGTTGACAACTCTCGGAGGAGCGAGGAAAACGCGTATAGCGTTGATTTGATGGCGGAACTAGCAGACGTATTTAGAAATTTGAATAAACAAGAATCATAAGATGATGAAGTACCTACAGCTGCACCAAATAATGTACTATAAATGATAAAGTGCCTTCTACTGAAATTATGAGAAGCTAGATAAATACACTGTACTAAACTTAATTGGTCTGAGGAATAATAATAAATCGCATGTATGTATTTATTTATTATTCAGTTGAACTAGGTACATTAAGTACATAACAGTACAGTAGCATAGGAACTCGTCAAGTTTACAGCAATTAAAACCCTATGTACAAGAAATATATACAAACCCTCATTGAATATGCAGTATAAGTACACCAGGTGATATACAAGTCCAACAACAAGGAGAATAATAACTTAACGATTTTTAATAACTTGAATTACTAACCACAAAGAAGAAAAATTCGCGAAAGGAGCTCATCATTTACGGGAATTAAACATGTTCTGCAAATATCAACCATTTTTTGCGAACTATTCTTAGAGGTTAACAACCACATGCAAACAACACCATAACATAAAACTTTTACTGGTAAGAATAAAGAAACCCTTATTCAGCTGCCGCAACTTTACTGTCGTGATCCATGTCTGAAATAATTCTTATTTTCTCTATTTTCAAACACGACCGCGAAAGTAAACTGCGCAGTCAACAGCAGTTCGTTTATCACGAGCAGCTGCAGACAGGACTGGCCCCGCTTGCCATTGGCTGGCTGATAGGAGCATGTTATTGGCTGTTCGGTTTCGGTATTCCATTCCGTTTCTATGGTGACATTTGTTTGTACACTCTTGCTTTTTTTAGTTTGTTTTTGTTTACAATGGATGTGTCGAGCATTTAACCTGTCCACAAATTTTGAACTCGTATTTTAGTGAATAGAAATGTAACTTGGTAAATATTATATAGGCAAGTAAACTGACACTTGTTTTATCGGTAGTATATAGATATAGTGTTACATAATGATAAACTTGCAGTTGGGCTGTGTCGCCCGTTGGTACTTGGCATTGGTAGGGTACGGTATTTTCGTTTTTCTCAAACCATCTCCCTGGCCACCCTACCCTCTAAAACTCCTCTCACTGTCTCCAAAATCATCCTGCAGCAAATTTAATTGCTTTCATATATTATCAAGTTATTGAATTACAATTATAATTTTTACACTCCCAATTGTTTTCTGAGTGGTCAGTTATATTTAACAAGTAAATGTAATTGTAATTTATTTTATGTTTTATTGTTATGTCAAGTAATTAGTGAGAAATGTTTAGGGTAAAGTTTCTTTATAGTTATCTTGTCTTTCAACTGGCTATTTCGTAATGTAGCAGACTGTCGATAGTGAAACGTTTTACAATAGCAACTTAGTTGTAGTGTCTTAAAATTTATGTATTCAAACTGATACAGAAAAATTAGGTTTTGAGAATGAATGTCTGCAGAGAGAGAAAATAAACAAAGCTGCTAGAGGCACCCAATGTTGAAAGAAGTGAACAAGAAAAATGGAATGTCCAATATTTTTAAGTTATTTTATTTTAGAAATAAATAAAGTAACAAGCTTCTTAATTAACTTAGTTTACAAATATTGATATGCATTTTACAGTTTTCATTAGCAAAGTTGTGAAATTGTCACATTGCACACAAAACCTTAACACATACACATATCAACACTAGACAAGTGAACACATTCAAAGATTGTTCAGACCTAATGTGTGAGAATACAGGATTTTTTAAATTAATTTAACCCATGATTTAAGTCATAAGTTAACAAAAAATTTAATTAGTTGAAAGAAATGCATTTTACGTTATACGGTAAACTTTATACAGTACACACTAAAGCTGGAATCACGACAAGCGATACGAATGCCCATGACGCGAATAATAAAAGATGGCTAATTAGCTTCGAGGTAGCTGTACTGATATTACAGAAACCTCAGTGCAGATTGGTGGACAATTTTGTTTTTCGTATTTGCTTCTGTCGTGCCATTATGATTGCAGCATAAGTGCTAATGTTTTTACTTGCCAAGTAGGCTAGTAAGTTAAAGTAAAATGGTTACACATCATCATCATCATCCAACAAATTCTTGAACAATTTGGTTAGGGAGTAAACTTCAAAATTGAAAGGAACCGCAAGTACTGCTTATTCCCTTTGGGTGACTGCAGCCTAGTACATTGTCTAATTTAAACACCAATAAAAACAGAAAATATACACTGCTGACTGAGTGGTGACATGTGCGAGGGAGGGAGAATTAAAAGGTTCCAGAATGAATTTAGGTTAATAGCAAGACGACGATCAGATAAGCAACTAGGTGCTCCCTCGCAAAGACTCAGCTGACTGCGATGAACACTGAAGAACAGTTGGGGCGAGCGTTGTGCATGCTGACCGCACTACTTGCCGTGGCCAAATTAAAAAATAATAATTAAACACAGTTTCCTTAATATGAATATTGTATGTAGGCAACTTAGGTCTTTTGTCTGACACACATGAACAATAACACTACCACTTTAAAATTAAATATTTAATCAATCACACTCACTCGGATAACCTCTACTTCTAAGGGTTGCCGGCTTGATGTTTAAATTAATGCACTTGCACATCTCTCCCCTGGAAAACAACAGACACATAACCCTTGATATAGCAGTGAATCTGCCCTGGCTTTTAGCTGCTTAGTTCATATGTCTATGTGACTAAATCAAATAAATGGGCGGCAAAGTCCTGCTTCCTGGTCACCTGTCTGGTGTTCCGCTCCTACCTAACCCCTAACAACGTGTTCACGCATCAGGATTTGGCTAGAATCAGAGGAGGCATAACGACAATGTAAAATTATAAAACTTGATGTGTGACGGTTTGGTTTAACTGAACAAACTGAATCTGTGACGAATTAGGTTGAATCAATGGTATGTGAACTTGAACACAATAATCCTGAAAGGATGTAATCAAGAACGTTCTTCATATATTGTGAAAATATGTTTTTGAGGCATTATTTTAATTTGCTTAATATATACAAGTGAACTTGACTTGTCAAAACTTTACTTATACAATGAAAAATAATTGGTTCAGAAGTTTCACAAGCCATAAAAAAGGCCTGTAATATTACATCTTATATACTAAGGTACTGCACATATGTATGGGCAAAACCAGTGTGCATATGTTATGTTTTTTTAGTTATTTAAGCCAGAAATTTAATTTTCTCTGACTACTTGGCTTGGCCATTCTTTCATTTTACTGTGTTCTACTTTTTTTTTGTTGAGTACAACCTCTTGTGTTTGTGAACCTTTTTGTTGCTGGTTTCTTCAGACTGTTGAGGAAGGCTACTAGTGGGAAACTTATCTTTTATTATACTAACACAATTTATTAGCGTTTTTTATTTTTTTATTTTTTTAGGTACCGTCAACTGGGGTTACTTGGGACTGCAGGAAAACTTGGGACACTTTTTCTGGAATTTTTTATTTTACATACAGCAGTCGAAAGAGTAAGGAGAATTACAAGGAACCATTATCGAATATATCTTACCAGAATATTTAGCATGATTTCTTCATTCAGGGCTACAACATACGAAATAAAAAATTCTTGAAAAAACGTCCCGAGTTATCCTGCAGTCCCAAGTAACCCCAGTCGACGGTACTTTCGTCAATATGTGGTCTAGATCTATCTGTATATGCCATCAACAACTTACAGCTACATTTTATTGTGTTGCAGTTGTCGGTGTACCTGTCAAAACATTGCTGCTGGCATGAACTGCCTGAATGACTTGAGAGGTCATTATCAGAGTGAGAATGATGAAGTTGGGTTTCTCATCTTGAACAGGCATGAATGTGTTTTCAAAGCATTCTTCGTTGGGATCTTCCAGTAGGGTACACATCATCTGATAAAACAAGTGCTTTATTATTATTATTTTTTATTTTGGACTTAACATTAACCAGCCAATTGCGATCAACAGAGAAGTCGGTGTAATGTTGGGCCCAGTACATCCAACCAAGCATTATAGAAGCTTGGATCATCGTCAAACATGATAATTTTACAAGTAATACTTGTTGTTAAGTTTCTGTTTTGTTTTTAAAAGTATCATTGCCATGTGTGAATATATTTTTTTTTGTTTTAAATGCAGAATGCACAAGATAATCCAACCCCAAACTCATCCACCGTCAAGAGAGTTGTGAGATGAAAGTCGTAATTGTTTGTTGATTGTGTACTATCGATACATATTTTGTTTTTGCTAAATTTAACTAACATGTCTTGTCATTATGGTAAGACAAAAGTCATCTTTTGTAAGCCTTTTTTTTCAAGTTTTTTGAAATCCTGTGTCTTGTAGAAGATGACAGGATTTTCTGTACCTAATTTTTGCATAGGTTTTACCCATAAATGTATGAAATGTGCTTGTCCTTATCTAACTGAAACTCTCTTACGTATAATGTTACATAGATCATGTAAGGGTATACAGATAAATGTGTGTATTTATTTTTTTCTGTTGTTAGAATGGTGAATTTTGCAATTTTTGGTGAAATCAAGGACATAATTATGAACTATAATTTCCATGGAATATTTAAATTATTTTAGATTATTACAGGCCCTTCCCTTGCAGTGCTAATATTCTTAAATAATTATTTTGTGTATTTTTCTTTTATGTAATATCTTCCATTTAGTATTTTTTTTTATTCAGGTCTATTCATAGTTATAGTATTTAATGTTTTGATTTTATGAGATTGATATCTCTTTGTAGTTTTCAGTGTGCTCAGAGGTAATGATAGGTATAGCTTTGTGGTGCTTTATTTTCTCTTATGCTTGGAGTACACTGAGGCGCGGCAAGTTCAAATAGGTTTTTTTAATCATGATTGTTATCACCTACTAGGTGTGTTATCTTAGACGTCCAGGGAGAATTGAGGTTCCTTATGAAAAAGAGGAACTTTTTGTACGAATTTTGACGCAGCGAGGCCATTTTTCTGAAGAGGCCGAGAAATATATTTAATTTATTTGCAATAGCTGTTCATCCTAAGTACAGGATTGTTTTTATAAACAGTATGTACCTATACTATAGCGTGGGTGTTTGGAAGAGCCCTCAAACGCTAGATTAGCTTATTGGTAAAGCATTTCAAGTGCTGGAGAGACGCAGCTACGTCTGACGCCATTCGGGTAACGCTGTCATAATGACGCCAACACTTCAATCAGCAGTAGGATAGCCGCCCGAGCCTATTTGCCTGCTAGGCGAGGGCGAAGATGCAGATTATCATTGACGTAATTTTAAAATAAACTGTGTTTATTTTTCGCTCTTCTGCAAACCGTATTTCCCTAATGAAATATTTTTTGTGAACTACGAACATTAACCAGTGGCTTGAGTTTAAGTTTGTTCTTTTGCTTTACTGACTTACATCAACCATAGCTAGTCAATTATTTCTTTAATTTATTTTGAACTGCATGAACTATTCCGAGACATGAAACTTCTTATTTTTCATTTAAGAAATGCCGCACGTTTATTTCTGCAAGTACGAGAATTAGAGCCTTTCCCTTACCTCACCTATATATATTTTTTATTTAATTACACGGAAGGTATTTACGTACGTCTACTATAATTTGTTCACATCATCAGGATAGTTTTGGTAAATAAAACGTACACTATTCAAAATTGTTAAACAGTAATGTCCTAATTTTTTAAAACTCATCTGCATGTTTTTTATGTGTAGTACTTATTTGTTTCACAGCCCGAGAGGTCGCAAGGACGATGGTAAGCACTTCATCCAGGTATAAGTTCATTTTGTCTGCATTCTCATTCAACTCCGCCTGTCTTCACAACCCTGATTATTCACTTTCCTGTAGAGCTGTAATAGTAGTAGCATCGATTGCAACATCCCTCTGTAATCCACATTACACTTTTCTTGTTCAATATCTTTCCACACATTTATTTCTAATCTATCCCATGTAATCATACCATGTGATTAAATGTAGTCTTTCAAATCACACAGTGACACTATCTCTGATGTCCAGAATATGACCCAGTGACACCACAGAGTTTATTAAACCTGAGAAAACTAACTGTATTGTTATTAATGTTAAATTACTTAAGTTCTGAACATTTAAATGATTCAAATATGTACTATTTAATTATAATCATATGTGATAGTAAAGGAAGATTGCCACAGTGACTGTTTTGTTCCTTGCTAGTTGTGTTTTACATAGATTTTTTTCATTTTGGTATTTCTTGTCAAAAATTATGAAGTTCTGCCTTATCAGAACACTTCAATAAACATATTTTTTTTACTTTATTACTATACAGTTTGGGTTAAAGTGAGCACAAATTTATTTAACTTTTGGAAAAACTCTCTAGCCATTAACTGCATGTAATTCAACATTAACAATAGTTGCCTGTCTCCTTGTAGTGGTTGGCAGCAAGTTACTGATTGAAGTTCTGTGTTTTCTTCTGTTTAAATAAAATGACACTGAAAAAAAAATTGATTGATGCAACATATTTATATTTAATATGTATTAATAAATGAACTTCTTTATCAAACTGTAGGTTCGTACCGGCTGTACTAATGATCTTACATGCCCAAACATCAAGTGTTTCCAGAAATGTACTTACTTTATGTTGCTAGCCAATGCTCGCACGTCTGTCTGTGATCAGTGCAAAACAGAGTTTATGGTTTTACCAAGAGACACCACCACTATTCTTTGTTACTAAAATAATTTTAATGCATCATATGTTGTACTATGGAAAATATGTCAATTATTATCACACAATCAAAAGAATCAGGATAAAATATATGTATGTCTGTACAGTTGTCAAGTTATATTACATTTGTAAATGAACATGTAGTCGTTAAGCGTACCTTATAATAAAACTAACTGGGCACTTCATCATTGTTTTAAAATAGACAAGCACATTAAATGTTTAGATTCATTAATTTGAAGGAGTTAATTGACATAGAGTTTTCTGAATGTCTGTTTAGCCATGTATTGTATTCAAGATTACGTAGGACTGAAAAAAAAATGTGTAGGCCTTTTTCACACGTAACCAAGACATTTGCCTTTACTGGTCACTTCTACAATATTGTGACTATATTTAGCTGAGCTAAACTTTATAGGCTATAAGAGATAGGTTTTTAATGTGCAATTGTTGCTGCTTTATCTACAAATGGTATACAAATTATTTGAGCAGAAAAATGCAGGTAATGCAGTTCATATTTTAAGAACTGACATGCTGAAACCTATATTACAGAAGTTTCTTCACAAGTATTTATGAGTACCTATAATTTATGATACTTCTTATTGATCATGTGTGTATTTAATTAGTACAAACTGAAGAAAAATTTTTGGGAGTACTGTAATGTAGACATAAAATTTAGCACACTATGTAAACAAAAGTACGTGGCAATGTTTGTGTTTGCTTGCAGCAGAAAAATACGAACTGGCTGAAAATATAAATTTAGCTGGAGTTTTCGAGTGCTCACTTTATCCCCAACCGCCTACACTTTACTTATTACACATCATTACATATGTGCATGTGTATACGAACACACCTAGGCAGAATTATATTACAGTATCTGTTTGTGATATGAAGCAGTAGTGTGATGTAATAATAAATTTAATGGCTGATATTACAAAAATATTAGAGAGAATTATGATAATTTTAAATTATATAAATTTAGTCATGCATGTTTGTAATATTTGTAAATAGTATTGTGCTATGTTGATCTGCAGCTTGTACAATTTGTATGGTGTGTTAAAATATTTAATTTGTACATTGGTAATTGTGTTTAAAAAAGGAAGAAAGGTTATTTTATTCCATAATATTTTTGTTTTATGTTCAGTTAAACAACAAACAAATAGCCAGAACTTAATACTTGAAACGGCTTTTTTTTTGCCATGTGCTAATTTTTTACTGAACTGTTTCTACAATAATAGGTTTCATTTCCTGTCTAGGCTGTACAAGAGAATATAATTATGTGTTGCTGAACAAGTGTGATTTTATGTATTTGGTCTGAGATGTAATGTGTACTTTGTTTGATTTTATACATTTTCAAAAAATTAATGTCTTTACTTCAGTTTGACATTCAATAATTATTCAGTACATGTGTTTACTGTATCAGAATTTTGTGTCAGTGGTTTATATTAGTCTACTAACTATATGATAAGGTTTTTCAGTTATCTTCTATGAATCCATACTCAATTACTGCAACAGATAATTGAAGGGTTCATAACAAAAACAACACTTGTCCAAAAAGTAACATTTTCAGGAGAAGGAAAAAACCACACACAAAGTTTTAGTTGTAATATTTGCCAGGTTGTTTCCTTGAAAGAAATACTTTGAACCTTGTAAAATAAGGTGGCAAACTGTATGCTGTTAATATGTACAAAATGTAAGTTTTATGACATAACTACAGCTGTTGTACACAAGGACAAGTATCATTTATGACTGAAATTATCTGTATTTGAAATGTTATTAAGGAAAAG